>JANIJI010000021.1:3337500-3532500 GCA_024500535.1 Leptonema lineaticorne
TTATATTTTTTCAAAATAAATTTATTTATTTATTGACATTAATATTATTTTCTTCAGAATAATTCCTATTAGATATTATTACGTTTTCTACAATTATCAAAACACTTTTGAAATTCGATATATGTCATATATTTAACTTTTTCAACGACGAACCTTTAATATTTTCATTTTTTATACGTACGGAGCCATATCTGGTAAATATGGAGGTTGAAGTATCTTTGTTGTGTTGTTTTTTTTTTGTCAAAAATTCAGAAAATAATTAAAAAATGCAATGATTATTAAATTATTTTTTTTAATAATTAATTTCAATATTCTAAATAATGTGCTTACTATAATATAATTTATTACAACTACACCACTGCATCGTCTAATGCACGTGGAAATTATTGAAATTTTGTGCGGAAAACCTCATCGTGGAGTACATCGATCATCTTCGGTACGATATTCATTTTAGAAACCTTCGTCAGCTTTCAGCAGCTTTCGACGATCGATAGTTATACGCTAATTTGTTTGCTAGTAAATTTTCGAAAATCATTTTTTACATTGTCATCTTACGACATTACTTAAGTGGCTTACAAAATGGCGTTAATTAATCATCTTATTTAATAACTTTCACCGTCGAAAGTTTGACCGCGAATGTTGTACGTTATTAACTCGTCGAATATTAAATGATTAACTGGAAAAGTTTTCGGATTTTTTCGATTTTTCATTCTGAATATATTTTATTTTGGATACGATTTTATATTTTACAAGTTTTGTCTTCAAAAATAAGAATATTTGATTCAAATTCAAAGGACCAAATCTATAATTTTACACACACACACACACACATATATATATATATATATATATATACACATAGCTTTATGAATATTAGTATAATATATATATAGAATTTTCAATTATTGATTTTATATATGAATTATTGATTTTATATATGAACTAATTTACAAAAACCTCACGTATAGTAAATACATAAATCAGATGTCGAGAAACTTTTTCATATTCAATATAGAGTCGAATATCGTATTTACGTTTCGAAACGTCATACATAATATTTTGTCGCCGTTTCTTGAATGAAAAACTTTTTCAATATTGCTTTTTTTCAATTTCGCATCGTTTTATCAAATGGAAAATATTCATACTCCACACAAAAGACATGTTTTATTATATTTCCAAAATGAAAATATAGATTTTTTTCATATTTTATATATTTATATATAAACTTAACTTTGAATATACGATAATTAAAAGATTAATAAATTATTTTTGTGTTATTGTATGTGCGAGACTACAGCCTTTTCGAATAAGGAGCTTTTTGAGATGTTAATAAGTTCGAAAACTTCGACTTAGTAATATAATAAGGGAGTTCGTTGACATGGAAATTAGCATAATGAGCTTTCTAAAGTTTCAATTAATTCCAACACTGTACACTTTATGACTGGCAATAAAATTAAACCGCAAAAGCACTCATGAAACACATTACGAGAGCTTTCGCGTTAAGAAAAAAAAAGCGGTAAATAAAAGCGTTACGAGCAATATTTATATTTATTAGCGAAGTGTGAAAATGAACAATTTATATATAATAATATGGTTCATAAAATTACTGATAAAAATCGTTTATATATTATATAAAAATAAAAATATTATATTACATAAGTTATAAATGTTTGGATTCATTTATGTTTTGTACTTTGGACAGTTTTTTAATTAAATTAAAATCAATTTCCTGTTTATGACTTGTATTTTGTATTCCAAAATGTTCTTCACACACACACACACACACACACATATATATATATATATATATATATCAATCTCCTTCAGAAATTAGATAACGGTAGAGCTATTTATAAATGCATAGATGCGCATCTATTTTTGAATTTTAGCGCCTTTGTATGAAAATTGACGTTAATAGTTGCGGACCAATGATGTAAATTCCGGGAAAATCGAATTTTCCGCAAAAACGGATACAAAACGGCACAAAACGACCCTTGCTTAGATTACTGTGTATTCGAATAAAACGCCCTGTCAAATGTGTAAATTTATTTATATATATCATACGCTTTAACAATAAGGGATTGTCAAGTTGATTATTTTTCGAATTTTGATATTTATTAATTTCTATAGATATTATTCATATATATATCGGCACAAATAAATATGGAAAAACATATTTATATTTATATAATCTCTCCTAAGAAAAAAAAAGTAAAAAGTGGTCGAAATTTCAATGCATATTTTAAATGAAAAATATTACATTGAAAATATTACAACCGGGTCCAAATGGATCCGTTTGGTAAACAGAAAGTTAAAATTTAGAATATTAGTGAAATAATTTGAACGTGGGATACAAATACAAAACAATTCATATATTATATATTATTATTTTATACTTTCTTTTTATCGTTTTAAAATAAAATTTCAATTATAAAATGTTGAAAAACGAAATAATATTAATAAATAATATATTAATATATATATATATATATATATATATATATATATATATATATATAATTAGTATGATTATTTAAATAAAACTTGTCAATTTTAATGATGAATACCCCTGATTTAAAATGCGTGCCCAAACATAAATCTCCGCAAAAGCCTACATACAACAACCGTTCTACTATACACGCGTAAGGGTCCATCCAGGCGATAAATCCCTTAAAACCAATAAACAAAATTCAGTCGTTTCGATCTGATGATTTAGGCTCGGACCTGCGACCTTTTCTCTAAAAAAAAAAAAAAAAAAACACCCTATCGCTTTAATTATAATCACCATCGTAAACAATAAATAAAACGACCATTGCCCATCGCGAAGTGTTTGCAGAGACGGCTACGTCTAACTGCTAACATTAATACGCGATCGAATTACTAATGAAATTTCGTTATCGTTCATTGTTTGATGTGTTCGTCTGCGATTTTCGCCTTGAAAACACCTATCATTTATTATGTTTGATATGTGAACGATTTCTTTTTATTATAAATTAGAAAAAAAAAACTATATTTTATCACAAAGACTTTGTTTAGAGATTTCTTATTAGAATTTTATATTTAACTGGCATAGGTAACCTTTTTGCTAGTAAAGACCACTTTTCAGCAATGATCTTACATGAAAAAATGTATGAAATTACGTATATGAAAAGTTGAAAATATTTAGACATCTAAACTTAAATAAGTTAAGTTGAGCGTGAAACTATTAATTTCTTTAAAAAAAAATATTTACAATATAAAGAACACAAATTTACACGTTTATATATTTCATATATATATAATATATATATGAAATATATAAAGAACATACTAGGCCGCACTTGTTAGCTCAAAAAGACCGCAGGTTCCCCATCCCTGTCTTAATTTAATAATTATAATTATATAGCTTTGTATTCAATAATTCGGAATAAATAATACGGCTGAAGGTTGAAAAAGATTCCTTATTACTGAAATCAAAAGAAGAAACATATTGAATATAAAAGTCCATATTTTCGACATACATATATATATATATATATATATATATATATATATATATATATATATATATTTTAATTGGAAATCATCAGAATTAGATTTTCATACAAGAAATTAAATAAAATCATAAAAATAAATTGTACGATAATCATTGAAATTGATATGAAAATAAAATAAAACTAATATAAATATGCGTTATCATAATAAATATAATATTAATTATATTTATACAATTATAAGAGATAATTATAATCACGTGTACGTACACGTGTACTATATTTATGTACGCATGTAAGACGTTTCCGAAAGTCTATCCTTAAATCCCGATCGTAAGAACGGAATTCCGTTTTATGTCAGGAACTACCTGTTTAATAATAATAATAGTACCTTTATGTTAATCTGAAACACTCAAATGTTCTTTCATTAATATTAATTAATATAATTATTTTCACATCAGCATTCATTACGGTTTTTTTACTGAACACAAATGAATAAATTAATTTAATTTATATTTGTTGTATATATATATATATATATATATATATATATATATATATATATATATATATAAGTTTTTTTTTTCATATACATATAATTATCTGTATTCATTTTATATATAATATAGTTACAGCAAAAATACAATCCTGTATTTACTATATATAATGCAAAAAATAATTACAAAATGGTTTTATGTATAGCAATATTTTATACAGCAAAACATAAATTATAATATTTGTAAATGCAAAACAAATGTAACAAACATCTCGAGGGAAAATTTTTTCCCGTAGCTTTGAAGAGAATAAAAATAAGATATACCTATATATGGTATAAGATAACAAAAGTATCTTATCAAAATTTACGCAAAATTTCTGTCTACATTATATTAAATTGCCATATAAATATAGAGCAAAAGGAATTCATTCTGCACGAAATAAATTTAAATTTTGTACCGCCGATTTTTTTTTCTTTTTTTTTGTAATAATATATATTTTGGTTAATTTCTCGTTTCGAAAAAGTCCGGACGTTTTATTTTTGTATTTTTATTTATTTTTTTTTGTGTGTTTTTCGGTTCGCGAAAAATGAAAATACTGCGCCGAATAAAACATGCTTAGCGCGAAATTTTCCGAGTTGAAGGTTATGAGAAAAAATTGAGAAATTTTCTCGCGTTTCGAAATTGCAATGTATATGAAAAAAACAAAACCTTTTAAATTGTCATTTAAAATAACATTTGTACAATATATATATATATATATATATGTGTGTGTGTGTGTGTGTAATTTTTTCTAATAAAAAAAAAAGATAAACAAGCGATAAACTAGAAAATGAAATACAGACCGGATTATTTATGTATACAAATGAATATTTCATTTTGAATCTTAACAAGCCTTATTATATGTCTAGCAAAAAACTTTTTGTATACTAACATTGTCAATAATAGAGCTTTTTTTTCATCTATTCTCTTCTCATTTATTTGAAAAAAAACACTATGATTCATAACGAATTTATAAATATTCTTTCAGCTATGATAGTAGATTATAATTTTCATAAAGCGGAAAAAAAATTGTATTTATATACTATTTCTTTCAACATGGTTATAAAATATTTTTCATTATATTTTTATAAACAGTCACAAAAGAAGATTAAGATCGGTTGAAACCTCGTTCGTAAAAGACATTATTAGGTCATTTAAAAAAGAGAAACATGGAAAATAAAGAAAAAACTTCCCTTTAAATAATATAAAATATTATATATTTTGTAATAATTATAAAGTTTTGATTAAATATATAAGTGGAAAGCATAGAACTAATAGATTTTAAATAAAGAACGCGATTTAACAAAGAACAGTAAAACTATCAATTTTTTTATTTATACTATTTGATTTTTCAAAGTACCACTACAACAATTTCAAATATTCCATAATCTGATTATTCATTAAAAAAAATCGCTGAGCAAGCAAACATATCGATTTTTCACTTTACTTTCGAGAATAAAATAAAATAAAATTCTGACACACAAAACGAACACAACTGCCAACATTTTCAAAACTTCAGCTTTCCGTTATTATTTTTTTCAGATTTCTTTTTTGTTATATAAAACGCTTTTACATAGTCGCCGTTTTTTTTATATCACTTTATATATTTACTTTTGAACTCGACCATAATAAAACAAAAACAAACCAAAAAAAAAAAAAAACTCCGGTAATCTTGTTCCGCAGAATGCTAGACGATTCGAAAAGTGGAGACGAGATATTTCTTTTGTGCTTAATAATTTTTTTATTTTTTTTTTTTGTCTTCATCCTCTTTTGTCTTTGGTCGGGGAAAAAAGCCCGCGAATTATGCGCGAGATTTACGAGGGTCCAATTCGGAAAATACGCGGAAAAGTCAACGAACGCGATTCAGAGACGAAAACTTTTCAGCGAAAATCTAACCGGATCGTTTTAGGGGTAGGGGTTGAAACACGTAACGGTGACAAAAATCACGAACAAAACGGATCGTGAAAAAAACAAAATTATTTTCACTGATATTACAAAAACCCTTTTGAAAAACGTTTGATCTCGACATTGGCGGATGTTGAAGGCGTATATATTTATTATTGAGTCACGTTACTATCTAGCAAAACGCCTACAATTTTCGTATCATAACAATCAATATTGAACCAAACAGGGTCGAACTCAACACAAAATCTAAATATAAAATAGTGTTGATTTATTCAAACGATCGTAAATAAATTCTTTGTATATATTATTTATGCATGATCAAATAAATATATAATTTATATTTGTCTATTTCGAATGATTTGCTTTTTGAAATCGACTCTCCGTTCTCAAAGGTCACATTTATTCTTTTAATCGACTTAAAATATTCTATCATGACTTATAAGTTATTTAACGAATATTATTATATAATAACAATATGTTTTACGTGCAAAAAATGAATTATAATATATATATATATATATATATATATATATATATATATATATATATATATATATATTAAATATCTGTCACTCCTATGCTGAATAATTTTAATATGACAATTCCTTTTAAATTTATTTTATTTTTCTAATATGTAAAAAAAATCTAAATTCACAATTTTTTAGTTTTTATTATTCTTTGTTAGTTTTTTTTAATTATAATAATATTAACAAAAAATTGTGTTACATCTTAGTTATTATCATTTTATATATTTATTTCTTAAATATTTCATATAATGAAAAGATTCGAAAAAAATCATTAACATTTAATAATAAATCATAATGTAATGTAAAAATATTTCTATAAATTATATATAATAATTTTGAGACACTATATATATATATATATATATATATATATATATATATATATATATATATATATATCATGTATATTAGTATATTTCAATATAAAATTTATGTAAGTTAATATATAAATTCAATAAATTTTTATTCATCTCACAAATAAATCTCGTCTCAAAAAATATAATATAATATAAAAATCCGCACAAAAATACATACATAAAAATGGAAAAACAAAAGAAAATTAAACGGAATAAAAGCTTCGAGCGGGGGAAAGAGAGATAGAGGGGGGTGGTTATTTTCCGCGTAAACTGAGGCAATTTTATCCGTGGATATTTTCACAGATTTATGAGAGCCCATTTCGACCATTAATCTCGTTTGATCGAAAAGCATTCTCTCTTTCGTGACCGCGAAAAATTTCGATTTGGATTAACCCCTAAACGAGCTCGCGTTTAACACTTCGACAGCGGGATGGGGTTGAAAAAAAAAAGAGGCAGCGCAGGAGTTTCGGTGGCGAACAAGTCTTTGATGGATTGTCAGGTCTTCTTCGACGAATTTTCCAAATTGCGTAATATGAATATAATGCGAAATTGATATCACCTCGAGGCATCTGAAAAGATACTGAAAGATTCCATTAGATTTAGTTATTTTTTTTTATATTTCATCATCCAATTGCTAAGAAATTGATACTAGATCAATAATTTATATACATATATATTTATAAGGATTTATTATATGGAATAAAATTTAATGAAATTATTCGAAAAGCTGAAAAAAAAAAATATATATATATATATATATATATATATAATATTTTCAGAAATAAATATATCATATTGTAGATATTTTGAATAATATGTTCAGGATCAAATTTATTTGCGTATATTCAATATGAAAGTTGTATTTCAATCGAAATTTATGATTTATTATATATAGCATAACCACCAAGGTAATCGTTGAAGTGGAACATTTTAAAGATTAAACGTGTGACAATAAAGTTACCGAACGCATACGGTACAATTTTCAAATATGTTTCGTTTGATAATATTTATAATATCAAATTTGATTTTTTTTATTAATAAAATATT
This sequence comes from Leptonema lineaticorne, assembly GCA_024500535.1. Lineage (NCBI taxonomy): Eukaryota > Metazoa > Arthropoda > Insecta > Trichoptera > Hydropsychidae > Leptonema > Leptonema lineaticorne. The sequence goes on from JANIJI010000021.1 coordinate 3,345,345, forward strand.
CAATATTAATGTTTCATAATGGATAAACCGATATAAAAGATGGCATTTCATCATGTTAAAAAATAGATTGTATTTTTATATATTTTTCATGAAATTGCTGAAATTTTATATGTTTATTTTGCTGCCAGAAATAATAAATTTTCCTTATTTTTAAATATAAAAAAAAATATTAAAGTTTTTTTCTACTTATTTTTTTGACAGATTTTAACTTCCTATTTTACGTAATATTTATTGTAATTTACATTACTATTATTTATTCAATACCTTGACTCTGTTTAAAACACTGTTTTTATTCCGTTAACTAATGTCTTAACCATTCAAACTATACTTATAAATTTATTTAATATTAATATTTTTATCATCGAGAAAATTAAATCTAATCTAAAATAAACAACAGTTATTTTTTAATTCAGATCAAAGTAAAATCTTACGACATCCGTTATATTTAATTTAATTTACTATAATCGTCATTTCTCTTCTGAAAACAGCACTAAATTTTTCATTTAATCGATATTTAATGAGAAAAATTATACAGAAAGTTCTTAAATCTAAGATAATTGTCTGTTTTCAGTACAGAATGCGCACATTTTACGCAAATTCCAGATTCTAATTACATTTGAAACTCGAAACGATCGTTTGAAATTATAATGTAATCCGAGCCCCCCATTAACATTCTCTTATTATGCAATGTTTTCATTTACATTCCTAATAATAGATAATGGAGACGATATTGGATTTCGTCGAATTTTTTTCCATTTAATTTTTTTTTTTCGCCTAGACATTATAAAATATTTTTCATATATTTATTTAAAAGTTAACAGAAAAAAAACATTTTTTGATAACTTAAATATATGTTTCACTACAAAAATATTTTGATTACGTAATATTATATAATATATGAATAATAAAAAAATATTTCAATTTACCGAAATTATCATAATATTATTATTTCCTCCGAAGTATTGTATAACAAAAATAATGTGTTTTTTTTCATTGAATATTTATGATTAAATTATCAATATTAAATTATCAATATATATATATATATATATATATATATATATATGTGTGTGTGTGTGTGTGTGTGTATGTGTACCATATATTAGTGTCAATTTATATTTTATATATAATATAAATTCTATTCTATTGTATGCTGGGATTCAATGCAATACTAATATAATAAAATCGATTAAAAAAACGAAATAAATAAAATATGATCGAAGGGGGGGTTTTTTGCACAAATGCCTATATAAGGGGGTATCATAAATATGGACGAGTACACGCCGTTCGCGCACAAATCCATTTTACGACGTCGCATCACGGGACGGTATTTTTTGGCGGAAAGAGTAAATAAAATAAAAACGGAATAAAACTTTATTATATATTATATATATCAGACGTTCGAATCCCCACTAGAATAAATCGAAATTGCGTGTGCGAAATCGCGAAATCCGCATCCGCCATAAAAAAAAAAGTACACAAAATACACAAAAATCGTCCCGGCGGAAAATTTTTGACGCCGCAGACAGGTTATATTTTTCTGACCACGAGTACAGTTTGGATCAGTTATAAATGGATAGGTTTTAAAAGTAATTAATACACTAATATTTAAAATATGTGTTTACTTGCGCTCTTAAAATATGACAAATTGCATGAAAACAGATTGTGGCGGAAATTTTCAAACATTTTATGCAATTCATATATGAATTATGTGTTACAATATGTTGTTAAAAATTAAATGTTATATCAGAATGTGACTTTAATATTGATTTAAAAATATTAAATATTAAATAGAAATTAAAAAAAATAAATTCAATATAAAATAAAAATTAATATAATAATATATAAATATTTTTCAATAATATGTCAAGTCTTATAATAAAAAACAATAAATAAAACAATGTAAATATTTTTTTTTTCAAAATAGGTCGTACTTTTGGAACACACTGTGCGTATATATTTTTTTCGGATATCCGTTCATTTCGCTTAAGAAAAAAATATATATATAATATAAGGAAATTCGTCACCAAAATAGGCTCAGTAAAAGGAACCTGGAAAAGTGTGGAAGGTCTCCGATTCCGAAAAAAATATTTACTCATCGAGCCACTCCTCGCTTCGCTTGAAAAGAAAACCTGGAAAAAATAAAATGAATAAAGGGATGAATATATATATATATATATATATATACATATTTTTTGTGTTTTCAACCGAAAAGGGTATTCGTATTTCAATTTGACTGCTGAACTTCTACCTTTTGATTAATAAAAACAGACGAAGTAAATATAATACAGTACTAAATTTATACTGATATATGATATATTATATTATAATTTTTTTACAGAATTTTAAATCACCGCTCGAAGTTCAAAAAACGACGTAATTATTGAGTATATATATTTTATTAAATAAATTAATTAATATTTATATACAAAAATATATTGAACAGATTTTAAGTTCAAAAAATATAGGAGAAAAATAAACAGATCATAAAAAATTATAAGTCAACTTTTTAACTTAAAAAAAAAATGATAATTTTATCGATATTCATAAAATTTTATTTAAAAACACTATCGAAATAAATTTATCACACTAATAAAAATAATTGTATAATATATATATATATATATATACTTAATATAAAAATTGTTATTAAACTCCATTGCTCTATTTTATGAGAATCTATTCACATATTTCGGTTACCGCAAGAATAAATATCCATAATAAGAATCGTCGTCGAGTAGAATGAAAGGAAAATCAAAAGGTAAAAACATTTTCCTAATAAAAAGCGATTACTATTTCAAGTAAATCACCCGAACGAGGATCGTATAGATAAATTCGAAAACCGTTCGGGGAAAATGAAAATTTGCCATTGTCGACCGCAAATATTCATTACATCTTTTTTTTTTCTATCTATCTATATTTTTTTTTAAACGCGTACACACTATCGATAATAAAACACGGAACAAAACGATCGAAAGGGCGGAAAATGGTAAAAAAAAATGAAAGAAAAGATGTAAAAAGTTTTTATATGATGTCGAAATTATTCGTTTTCCCGAAAGGGCGGAAAAAAAAGTAAAGGATGTCGAAACGATGAAAAATTTCCGCCCGTTTCGCCTTTTTTTTTTTTTGTTGGAATTTTTCTTTTTTATTCCGCTCTGATTATTTATTTTAAACGGTTCAATTTTTCTCTCTCCTTTAATATTTTCCGCGCTCGATCGTTTATTAATTAACTTTATTAATATATTCATGTTTTAATCTATATTAATAGAATTTTAATTAAATTTCTTGTTTTAATTTTAATAAAAAAATTGTTCTTTTAACTGTCACAATAATATTTATATATATATATATATATATATATATATATATATATATATATATATATATATATATATATATATATATAAACTAAACAATATTGATCAGAATAAGAACATATATATTCTTGAACAAAAAAATCTAATAATATTTAAAAAAATAATAAAAATATAATTTTAGACGATTTTTAAAATTTATATTATATTTTTACATATTAAAATATGAAATATAAATTTAATATTTATTATAGGTAAATGTGTACATAAAGATTTGTTTTCCAAGCTATTAAATATTATAAGATTAAAAAAATGTTCGAAAATAAAAAGATTAAATTCGTGAAAATTTGAAAATATCCGGTTTAAAACTTTCGTGCACTCTTTTTTTTCTTAAAATATAATTAACTTTTTTTATAGTATCATGAAAAAATATTAAAATTAAAGTACAAAAAATATAAATATTTTTATATATAATAATATATTTTTAGCAAATTAAAATAATCAATATTAAATTATTTTTAGATTGAAATCTAAATAAATATATTTATCATTGAATTTCTATCTGAATTACCAATTTTTATAGATTAAAATTTAAATCAACAATATTTATTTTACCATTCATTGAAATTTTCTATATAAATTTTTCATTTGCAATACATTTAATATAAAGAAGACTAGTTAAAGAAAAACATTGAACGTGACTAATATAGATAACACTTCTAAAGCTTCAATTTTCCAACCGAACTATTCTTTAACAATCGTCAAACTACATCCATGGTGGTCGAAAAAGAAATAGAACCGCGACCGTAAAGTTTTCCGAAAGGAAACGTTAACGTTTTCACATCCGGGAAGACGAGAGAAAAAAAATTAGGACATTACAAAGGGACGCACTTTTCGAAAAGTGCACGTAACGGAAGGGTTAATTGTCGACTAGCTTTTTCCGCGACGACGGGAAATTGCGTCCGAGAAAAGTCAAATAATGTCACGGCAATTGTCTGGTCTTTGTCTTACGGCCTTAATTAAAAATTTTCCTTTGACCCCTTTTAATTTTCAACCGGAACGCGACGAATATAATTTTTCCGTGAAACGACACAATTTTCAAACGGAGGTTGAGGACGTGAAAAAAATTATCCATTCATTCGACAATGACAACAACAACAACAACAACAACAACAAAATAATAGAAGAAAAAAAACATATAGCGTTTTTCCGAGCGTTATTGTGTCAAAGAAAATCTAATAACTCGCTAATCTAAAACGACCCACTTTTTCGACGTCGTAAATCGTTCTCGTTTTCTTTTTTACTTTTTTTTTTCTCTTCGTCCGTCGTTAATATTCTTAGTAAATTTCTCTTTTTTTTTTCTTCCGTAAATATATTAAAATATTTTAATAAAAATTACGAGCGAAGTGATGAAAGTGTAAAAGTAAATATATATATACATACATATTATATATATTTGTTACGTACAAAAAAATAGTGAAATATAAAAATATATAAAAGATTTCCTTAATATATATTGAAGTTTATGTATTTAATTTATTTCTTTAAAATTCGTTATATCAGTTTTTTCGAAAAATAGTCACCAACCCTAAGTAAAACCAAAATATATAATTTTTATATTAAAAATATTTTAATTAAAATTCCATATGATATATTTATATACAGTATAATGAATACTGATTTTTTTATATTTTTGTTTCGATACATGTATAAATGTATTTTTTTATTAATTTAATTTTCGTGTTGGTATTATTATATACAATGCGCACATCAAAGAGAATTATCAAAAAAAAATGACATTTTAAAAAAATTGTAATACACACCGTTATTGAAATAATGAACCTCAACTGTCCAATATTACAGAATGACAAACACATTATTTTGTTACACAAAAGAAACGTGTCCTCTTTTATTATATTTCAACATAAAAAAGTCCTTTCAGATTTTTGAAGAATTCACATATTCGCTGAAAATTTAAACAGTGACTCACGTTTTTTTTTCAAAAGCATTTTTTTTATTTTTTTTGATAAAATAAAAAATAATATGTATAAAATATAATATTTAGATATATAAAATCATAATTTAAATAATGTAATAATAATATGATATTAAAATAAATTATATATATATAGAATATTCAACATTTTATATGATGCAATAAATCATTAAAAACCATATTTTTATTATACCTTAAAGTTGTGATAAGAATATCTTCTAAAAATTAATTTAATAAAAGAAGAAATTCAAAATATTTTTTGAACTTTAACTCGTAATATAGTTTTTTTCTTTATTTATTTTCTTATTTTAGTTATATACATTTTTTATAGTCTTTAAATTACAAACCTCCGATTGATAACTGTTTTATCTTAAAAACAAAATTTCATAAAATATCTCATATACTTAACAATTTAACCTTTGGATCGTTATTTTTTAATGCACAAATAAAATAAATTATAATATTTTTTAAGGTACATAATTAACTTTATATTTACATATTAATAGATCAAGTAAAACACAAATATTATTAAAAAAAAAATTCTTAATTATCCTACACCTAATTTGTTAGGATAATTAATTTAATTATTTTTTGTAACTTTAATTACAAAAAAAAATATTAAACAATACGTAATAAAAAAATCTCTGACATATTTTAATTAATAAATACTTTTTTCTCCTTACAAAAAAAAATATTACACGATATGTAATTCTCTAAATTCTCTAGTAAATATTTATATTTATATTTATTAGTTTAGTTTAGCGTCAGCAATTCGATCGAATAAAAATAAATTAGCTCACCTTTGGGAAAAACCTTTATTTCGATAATAAAACAGCTTTTAAAACTATCGAATGTTCGCTCTGTTTTCTTTCACACACACATATATATATATATATATATATATATATATATATATATATATATATGTATGTATGTGTGTGTCATAAAATAAACATGGAAAATCTCAGCACTTATCCGAAATTCCAATGGCGAATTTTCCTCACCTCAACAACGGCCCACATGCGATTTTCATATGGGGAAAATTTTCCGTTCATGTTCACATATTTTTCGTAGATTTTCAACAACAAGCTGAACAAACATAAAATATTCAACGTACAATGCGACTAAAGAAAAACATTTTATACAATATAAAGCGTATATATTTGTTTTTAGGTATGAATTTTCATCAAAATATCAGTTTAATATATATGATTTTTTTTTTAATAATTATATATATTTTTTTTCAATAATTAATATTATTTTTAATAAGTTTTTTAAACCTATTATATATTACCATTATTTATATATAATTTCCATATTTCATAACATTTTAAAATAATAAAAATATTTTTATAATAAAACTAAATCGAACGTATTAAAGGTTTATTTATGTAATAAACATTAATTAAGCGTTACTTAATCGATAGCTATTTATGATCATATATTTTCAAACTGTATTAAAATAGTTTTGTTTACATGCTCAATATTTTAACACATTATATAAATTTTATTTTATATAATATTAACTTAAAAGGATGATTTAGATATTATTTTAAATTATTTGTAATTTTAATATTTAAAAATAGTATTATATTATATTTTTTTGGATGAAAACAATCAAAGTATAGATATTTTTTTTGTTACGATTTAATTGAATTAAAATAATTAAAAGAAATATATAGAATTTTTTTATTATACTTTATATATATATATATATATATATATATATATATATATATATATATATATATATATATATATATATATATATATATTCATCAAATTTGAATGCATTTTTCTATTGTAAACTTCGCAATTTCAATTTCATATTTTTATATGTACGTAAAATAAAATGCAGTCGAAAGAATTCCGAAAATTTCATAGTGCATCCTCGAATCCTTTGTTGCAATAATCCTGAAAATGCACCGGCGTAGACAAACGACTCGAATTCGTGCCGTTCTCGCGTTTTTACGACCACCGTATCTCGTTACGGAATGTGAAACGTTCGCGAAAAGCGAATTACACAGTCAGAACACTTTCCGAAAAATTGTTTAAAAAGTTTTTCCCGATATTTTCCTTCAAACACACGTAGCATCATTGCGGCTGTAATATTAGGTAGACAAGTTACAGGTGTTAAGTATCAATATTCAGAAAAAGTTGCATGTGACTGCAAAATTCCTATATTACATTATATAAACTTTTGCTCGATTTTATTCTTTTATATGAAAAAAAAATATAGTAAAAAAAAAACTGTAAAATCTTACATTTTTGTACTTTATAATGAAATAATAAAATGAAATTTGTTTCCAATTATGAAAAAATTCATAGTATACATATACATTATATATAATATTATATATATACTTTTACCATATTAAAATTTATAAACTACTTTATTTTCTGTTTAATATAATGAAACCTTTGTCAGTATTTAATTAAATACTTCATGCGGAGCAATGCTCGCTTTCGAGCTCTTGTTTTGCAAATGAGTAGTGCTCTAACTTTTAAGTTTTATTCAACTTTTATCTTACATTATTTACTTCTTAAAGATACTATTGTATGATATATATATATATATATATATATATATATATATATATATATATATATATATATAATTTTAATGCAAAAAATCTTGACACCAATACATATAAATACAATTCAAAAATAAATATAGCTATATATAGAATGTTTATTTTAAAATCATATTTATAATAATACTTCAAAATTTTAGTAACATCGTTGTATCAAAAGAATAAAATCCATTTATTAATAAAATACGATTTATGATGAATATAAAACAGTTATCACAACTAGAAAACAATAACAATTCAGATGAGTGATTTAGATGTAAATTTTGCAAAATTGAGTCGTGCATCAGACATGTCTATTCATAAAATTATCATTATGTGCAAACGAACTTTAATCAAAACTATCTGACTATATTTAAATTATTTAAATTGGAATCGTTCGAGTGCCTTTTCATATTTAAAACACAATTTATAATTTACTTTGCGAACTGCTAAATTATGAATGCATTATATATATATATATATATATATATATATATATATATATATATATATATATATATATATATATATATATATATATATATGCTGAATTTGAAATGCATGAAAACGTATGAAATGTCTCAAAAGTCATTATTCAGTTCGCAGATGAATCATGAATTTGATGAATGAAAAGAAAAATGTGCGATATATATTAATAATTTTAATATTATGCAACTTGTTAATTGCTAATCGAAATTAAAACCCTTCATTTCATACAATCGGTAAATTGTTCCAAATAAAGCACACTTATAAATATGAACGTCGTTAATGCAATATAAAGAAAATTAACGCTTTAGTCGAATAAAGTCAACACGTAACACGAAATAGATAGCCTAAGCATCCAAAAGACAAAGTTAACCTTCGCAATATGGCGAAAGACAAAAGGGCCGGTATTAAAACGGGTTTCTGCGGCATAACTTGCGTTGACAGTAATAAGGCGAAGGGATTACTCGGAAGTGTTAGGTGAGGGAAGTGCGGAGGGCGGACTTATTTAAATATTAAAATGCGTCCGCCCTCGCAGCACCTGGATCTACCCTTGAAAAGCTTCAAATCTCTCATAGTAATCTCTGGAGTGCAAAATCCTCATTAAGAGCAAACTCAAAAGAAATCTTAATACGTCCGATTAATACATACACATTATGTATTAATTACTATGTATTCTGTATGTATATTTGTATATATATATTTATATAGTTTTCATTCGATAACGTTTTAATATAAATATGAAAGAAATAAAACGCTGAATTAAAAAATATAAAATTTATACAGAATAGAAATAAGAAGAAAAAGATTCACAAATGTATTTTTATTTTATAAATTGTACTGTTTCTTGTTTACATTTCTTCAATCATTGTCATATGCAATTTTAACATTCCTTTTTTTTCTTTTTCTTAGGAATACACTCTGAAATATTCGTTGAATCGGTATCAATTTTACTCGTACTCTGATAGTCGTTAGATTCAGCATTAATTTTTTCATCTTGTTGCGATTTCATTTTTCGCTTCCTTTTTCCAGATATTTCACTAAGATTTTCAATATCTTCGACGACGTTTTCTACGCGATGTTTTTTCTTTTTCATTTTCGAAATATTTTCTTCGGTTTGATTTTTTATAATAGTAGTTTTATTATCAGAATGACAATCGACAATTTCAATATCTTTTCTTTTTTTCTTTTTCATTTTCGAAGATACAAGATCGGATTCATTATTTTCAATATTGCTGATATCTAAGCTATGTTGAATTATTTCAGTATCATTATTTTTATGTTTTTTCTTCTTTTTCTTGGAAATATCAACTTCAAAATTGACTTGATTCATATCTAGTTCATATTCAACTTCATTTTTCTTCAGTTTTGGATTTTTTTCTGTTTCTGAATCATCAATTGCAATATTATTAACATTGCAATCATTCAAATTTAAATTATCAATATTCTTTTTACTTTTTTTCTTCTTTGATTTAGCAATATCTTCTTTTAAATTCAAACATAATTGCATATTTTCCAGATTATTTTGTACATATTTTTCGTTTTCATTACTGATTTCATCACCGGATTGAATAGTATTATCCTCAACTATTTTCTTTTTCTTTGACGACTTTGATTTCTTTACTTTTACAGAATTATTAACATGATCATTATCCTCATTCATATCTAAATTATATTCAACCGATTCTATATCATTACTAACGTCTTGTTTATGACTTTTCTTTTTCTTTTTATCTGAAATAACATTTTCAAGACCAACTTCATTTAAATTTGATATACAATTATTCGCTTCAATATTTTCATTTTTTTTCTTCTTTTTCATAAGAGTAATTTCATATTTATCTTCTTTTTCTGAATTTTTATATGAATGAATATTTTCAGATCCATTTTCAGAATATTTAAGATTTTTTTTCTTCTTATTCGATATGTCATTTGAAATATTATTTTCATTATCAACTACATCATCATTAGAATAACCTTCATTATTTTCAACACATTTAAAATTTTCATGATTTTTTCTAAATTTATTTTCTAATTCACTAAAAATTCTTTTCTTACCATTATTTTTAGTATCTTCATTATAAGAAAACTCGAAATTGCTTTCGATATTTTCTTGTTCTAATGTTGAAACTTCCATAGAGTTATGACTATTTGATATATCTTTCCTTATAAAATTTTTATTTATTATATTACATTTTTTATCAGAATTTTGATCATCTTCGTTTTCATCAAATTGCTCTAATACTGCAATAAAAAATCCAACTGTAAGATCACTTTCTGGTCGAGCATAAATACATTTGTCTCCTATATCCACATAAGACATATCACCGGTATTATTCCAATTATTGTTTAATTTTTCTTTAGCTGAAACTAATCTGAATTTCCCTCTATGGTTATTTAATACATCTCTTATCACTTCTTCATTTTCTTGTGGATATAAAGAACAAGTACTATATACAACACGTTTTGCAGTTCTAAAATTATTTAGTGCGTATCTTAATAATTTAGCCTGGAAGGATGATAATTTTTCTAATCGTCCAGATTCCATATCATGATTAATATCGTTGCCACCTAATCTGTCCATACCTGTAATAATTAAATTAAATCGATTTGAAATCTACAATCATCAAAACGAAATTAATATATTACTCATGAATACCTGATCCACTGCAACTAGGATCTAACAAAACATAATCTATTGCTTTTGGACAATCGTTTTTAGTTAAAGTGGTCACATCTTTATTTATTAATTTCACACATTTCACACCAGATTGTTCCACAAATTCAGATAAAACATCAAAACGCTTTTTATTTTTTTCCACAGAATAAATAACACCCTTAAATTATAAAATATAAATTATACAATATATATCTATTACTAATGGAAATACGAAATTATCAAATAAAAACATAGTATTTTACAAGATTCTTCATCATAGCGGCTAAATGTGTAGTTTTCATTCCAGGTGCAGCACACATATCAAGGACGGTACTTCCCGGAATAGGAGCAAGTAAATGTGCAGCTAGGCATGTAGCCTATTTGATACAAAAACATAAAAAAAAATGTTTAAAATAACAATTCATTGCATAATTATAATGCAATCTATTATCAATACTCACTTTATCTTGAAGAAATATATCTCCAGTTTGATAAGCCAAACTATCAATAAAATTTGTCTTGGGATGAAATGCAAACACTACTTTTACATGATAATCCGGTATAAAATCGTATTCGTTAAGATTTTTCAATTGTTTCAAGTAATCATCATATGATCCGGCAGTACATCTGACCAAATTCCAACCTTCATCCTGAAAGCCTCTAACAGCATCCGCGGTAGATAAGCGCAAATTATTCACACGAATGTATCGCGGTTTTAAAACTAAAAATATTTAATACACTTAATAATAACATCTTTATTAAAAAATTATTCTGACTATTTCAATTTTATATTTCTAATTAATCATTAAATCAGTGATATCCTTTAACTTAAGACCTGAAATTCTTTAGTTTCAGATTTAAGATCATATACACACACACATACACATTCTGCAAATCATTTATGTATGTGTGCACATACATTATTCAATTTTAAATACTTATTTTTATTAATTTAACTATATGTATTTCGTTTAGAAGTGAAAAATGTACAAATATTCTAAAGTTCGAAACAATATAAAAAAAAAGAAAATTGTGTATAAATGTTTGAAGGAAAGTGAAAAAAAAGACAAATAAAAACAAATATATTGTTTAATATAATCACAAATACTTATATAATCCACAATTTACAGTAATATTATTAATATAGTACTATCTATAACTCGACTACAGAAACATGTAAACAAATACTTTAATTTTGTTTTTTATTTAAGTCTTTTTTATCACTGGAACTGGTTAAGTCTGTTTGTACAATTTCGTTTCCATGTTCATCATACTCCTTTTCATAATATCCTTGATATGCATAAGCAAATATAATCATATAAATCACGACAACGGATGCAGTTACAGACCACACGATATTGTTAAAACCGACAACTTCATACTTTTCAAGAACATGTTTTGTTCCAAAATATGCAACAAAAGGCAGAGTGAACATGGCAACGCTATACAGAAATAAAACAAACAACACCCAAGCAGCATTTTTTGTATGAGGTGGAATCAAAGGTTCATTAGTAGTTTCAGTTTCCATTGTCTTTCAAGTTTTTGTCAAATAGTGAATTTAAATCTGAAAAAAAATAAAATAAAGGTTACCTTTTTCTATATTTGAACAGTTTGGTTGATTTCTAAGAGTGATACAAGAATCATTGTATTTTTCAAAATATTTAAGAACAGTCTGAATAGGTTTAGATTCGGAAGTTAATCTTTGTTTTCCCCAAATAAGCTCAGTAAATAATATCCTCGCTAAATATGGATCTAATCTGGGTTCCGCACTAAAGAGGTCAATTTTATTGAAAAATTCCACAAGTTGAGATTCATGGTTAATTGCTTCGGCAACTAAAGCATAAATACCCTTAGTATTCTGAAAAACAATCGATAATATAATTTGAAGAAATTATTTATTTTTTAATTAAAATTTTATATCAAGGTGTTACACTTAAAATGTACAGATTCGGATAAAATTGATTTAATTGCACATAAAACTTAACACATAATGATATACAATAATATATATATATATATATATATATATATATATATATATATAACAAATTCTTATTTATATTACATCCTCGACTGCGAAAGTATACATTACATTAGTAATATCTTGATAACCATGTGCTTCTTAAATTTGGTTATTTTATATCTTTCAATAAATATTAGATTTAATTCCGGAAATATAAAGTTTTTAAAACTTTTTTTTTTATTATTATGAATACATTATAAAAATAATGGTGAAGAAGAAAAAAAAGGAAAAATTGGAGACGAAGAATTACACAGTGGAGACGTCGTCCTCCTCCGTTGGCAAAGTATTCCTTGAAAGATCCACCGTTAGCGGAGACTTCGAGCCCTTTCGCGGCCACTTTATAGAGGCGCGGCACCGGAACCGAGTGTATGAACATTAGTCGCGTCCACACCTTAAACACCAGATAACGATACACGCCGATATCACGAGATCGCTTTGACGTTTAACCAAACATATCGTTTTACGGCCATAACTCAATACATTCCGATTATCATATTTTTTTGATTTTTATAAATTATATTACAAAATAAAAACACAAAAGGGTTATTTTAATTTTCAAAATGTAATCCTCTTAAGATTTTATAAATTTATTTTTATTGCGTTTGCTTTATATATTCTAATTTAATTGTTATTTTTTTTTTAGGTATATATGGAATTTAACTTTAATTATTAATTGTAATAATAATATAATATAATTAAATTATGAATATTTATCATAATGAAAAATGACTGAATTTTTTTTCGTTAACTTTAACAATATTTATATCGACTTCATAAATAAAATGAAGGATATTATGATCGTCATTAATATTTTATAGGTTGCAAATATAACGGACAATATTATGTTAAACTCGGAGAGCGGGAGAAATAAAATCGAAAATTTAAAAAAATCGGTAAACGCCGGCGTCTTTCGAAAAAAACGCGCGTCACGCTAACGGAATGCGAGCGGCGCAGACAGAGAAAAGGGAACAAAAAATGCTTCTATCGATACGATAGAGCGAGAAGAAAGAAGGCGGAGGAGACCGTCCGTCCGAGGGGTCGGGGGGAATGTTGTGTCGGCGGTGAATGGGCGCGTTGTGCACTATGTAGGCGCAAGATAGCCGGGGTACTCTTTTCTCTACGAAAACAATACTACCAACGCATACTTAAAAAGATTCGATATCAGTTTTACCACTTTTTTTATATCTCCATCTGTCAACGGTCATTCTTTGATAATTCGTAATCGTTGTTTTTTATTATATATATATAATGACAACGATAGTGTCACAATTTTAGTTTTATTTTTAAAGAATTTTCTTTATTTTTAAATTTCTGTTTAAAAGTCATTTTCATTTTAAAATTATATGCATCGTTACCGTAAACGAAACAAAAGTTCAGTTCTAAAGAGAAATATAATCTTTTTCTTTCTTATATCGAACGGAAAGTTGATAAGATTTTTACAATTTTCGCTTTAAACTCGTAGACATTAGAATAAAAAAAAATCGGACGCACGATATTGATGACGTCATCGGTGCGAAAACGAATTCGTACGAAAGAAACGCATTCGAGCGCGAGCGGGGGGCGCTACGTTCGATTCGATAGAGCGGATCAGTAGCGGCGGTGGCGCCGCGGGCGGCAGGAGGGAGAGAGGAACGTTCTCCGGGGGCGGATCGGCGGTTGGCGGCGCGTGCGACGTGCGGCGTACGGCGTTTCGGGGGCGGGGGGCGCCGACAGGGCGGAGGCTTTCGCGATGGCCCCCGAACCGGGAACGTTTGCCTGGCAATTCTGGTCGAAGCCTCCGCCGGACCGCGTCGAGCTCACCTGCCTTCTGCCCACCGGCGTTCTCGTCCCCCTCACCGTCAGCAAAAACAGCTCCATGCACGACATCAAAGAGGTATCGTTTCCTCGCTTCGATTCCCATCCGTCAAAATGAAAAACTCTCCGTCGCCGAATCGATCCGACTTCCCGTCTCGACTTTGACTTTCGCGAGGATCGATCCGGTTAGATAACCTCCGTTCTTCGATATCGTTTCGATGATCTTTTCGCGTTATCCGTTCAAAATTTCGTCTCTTTTTCTTTTAATTTTAATTTTGAATTTTGTATTCCCGTATATTTTCTATTATTTTTTGTAATGCGACATTTTTCATATTTACTTTTTTATACAAAACTCATTCGACTTACTTATAAATATACTGAAGCCACCGTTTTTAATCTACATATACATATATATGCGCGTGCACAATCGTGATAAAAAGTAAGGAAAAAAAACGCGTTAAATTCGCACCCTTTTTAAAACGCAAAATATCTATTAGTCATAAATATCTATTTAAAAATGTATCGCAAACATTTGTTTCGACGTAAACGGAGATTTTGCGTTTTTTATTTTGTCGTTATACTAAACCGTTTCGAATACTTTACCCTTAATATATTTACCGTAAAAATATATAAATATCGGTTTTCTTAAAATTATGCTCTCGTCTAATGTCTGTTCGATCGACGGTCTTTAACAAAGCGATAAAAAAATAAAAATTTTAACGTTCGTTTGCAAAATTACGATTGTTGTGTCCCATTTTTTTTAAATAACAAACGTTCGTCTGTTATTTAAATTGCACAGTGTGTATTAAATTTTCCCGGAAATCGTTTTACCGAGAACGTTTATAAGTCATTAACAAATCTGCATAACTCCATATAAAGACGTCATCGTCCCAAATAGTCGAAAGAAATTATCCAAATTTTCTTTTTACCGCATTCATAAACGCACCGTAATACTTGATATTACTCGAATAACGATTATTTGCCTTTATTTGTATTTTTTTAAAAATTCCGCTTAGTCAAATTTATGCTTACGATCGTTATATTTTTTAATAGTCATCATACGAGTGTTCGAATATTTTTCTTTAAATAACTTGCATAAAATAGCGTATAACTTCTCTTGTCTGACTCGGTTGTTCTCCGGAAATTCCAACATTAGCGAGACATCATAACAAACATTTTTTTAAACACCGTCAAATATTATTTATTTTAATGTTTCCCAATGCATCATCATTTTGGTAAGGGATTGGGACGATTAGAGATATTTTTTTATTGAGTGATTTTAAAGAACTACAAAATAAATAACCGAGAACTATTGCGTAAAGTGAATAATTTTAATTTTGAACGACTAAAATTGTAATAAGAATAAGAAGTATATTAATCTGTTTAAACGATTGCTATTATTTTTATTTTAAAGTATTAAATTTAAATTTATTATATTCATAAATGCATTTCTTCATTAAAAATATTTGATGGTATATTATGCATATATAGAAATAAATCAGTCATTTGTATTTATTTTTAATTCATAATATTTGTTTTAATTTTAGGATTTGTAATTACATAAAAATCAAAATATTGTGATAAAATTTAAGATTTGTGTAACATTTTTATATACGTGCACAGACAGCCTTTTTTTATATACCTTCGTTAAAAGTGAATTTTTCCATCAAAAACAAGTTTATTTGAAGAGTATTTTCTACGTTTTCAAATTATGATATAGCCGCACGTAAACAAATTTACGTAAAACGTCACAAGACACGTCACGTACAAAGTTTTATTTACGTTTTTCAGGCATCCCGGTTAACCGAGAGCTGTCTTCCTTCACACTCTTACATTAACGTCACATAACCGATGACTAATAGCAATGTCGTTTCCGGCCATGACCACAAATGATTGTTTCGTTTTGATTTTATTACTGTTATCATACATTTATGATGGACATTTTCTGGACATTCCCAGTATACTTGTTCTTCCATATCATTAATAACTTATAAATAAAAACGTTATAGAATTTCACACGATTATTTTTATTTATTTTCTTTTATATGCAATATATTTAAAAATATAAAAGAATAATATTATTTATTATACAATTTAAATACGTAGATGGTTTTTTATTACATACTTTATTATTCTAGGTGTTACTTTTAAGTTGTCGATTGTTTTTTTTTCACGACTGAGTCACTAACTTTATGTTTATTTTTGTATATAGGTGTTTTCTTTAATTTTTCTTAATTATAAATTGATAAGTGTTCAAAATTTATATCTGACTCAAAGATAACGTCCAACATAATAAGTGATTTTTTTTCAATAAAAATTATTTTTTATAAATTAGATGAACACTTTTCATGATCAAATTTTATTATTTCCTTTTTGTGTGTAAATGATTTTAAAGCATTTTTTACTTAATATATTTCTTTTTGCATTTAAATTCTCCTACATACATTTACAATATTTTTAATGATTAAGTCGCTTATTACATGACACTTGAAAAGCACAGATATTTTTATTTATTTGTTAATATTCTAATTATTATTATTTTTGAATAGTGACTAATAACAATTTTAATATATTTACAATATAATGTAATTATAACAAACATGTTTATATTTTGTAAAACTAAGTGTTTTCGTCGTAAATAACTTAATAATCTTATCAGTTGTCAACAAATCCAAAAATGAAGCGTTTTTTGATATATATATATATATATATATATATATATATATATATATATATATATATATATATATATATAATATCTGTTTATGTGTAACTAAATTGCCTTTTCCTGTTATGGATAAAATTTACGTTACTAATACCATATGCTTAAAATATATTTCATCTTGATTTATATTAAAAAAATAAAGATATTTTCTAAGAAATCCATTATTTCTTAGAAAAACAGTTCTTAAATTTTTCTTTCTATTGATTGATTTATTTTTCAGGATCTATGGGAAACTGCTGCCAAATATCCACTGTATGGAATGCTTCTGGATATGTCATTGTATTGTTTGCAATACATAAATTCTCTAGCTGGAGTTGTTATAGTTGAAGATGAAAATAAAAGATTGCTTGATATTAAACCTGTATGTGGTATATTACGGGTTGTTAAGAAACATAAAGAAAATGATAGTATACTTAATTCTCAAATAAGTCGTTTGATTGGGAAAGGTATTGCGTTTTCATTGCCATTTATCTGATTTTTAATTAATAAATATGTTATCAATAATTATATCAAATTTCTTATACTAGGATTGAATGAATTTGATGCTTTGAAAATTACTGAGGTTAATGATTTTCGTGTAAAAATGCGACATCTCGTCAAAGAAACAAAAAAGAGCGCTTCTTGGACTGCTCTATTTTGTCATCAGTATCCACCACGTTTAGCCAGTTCTCCCCAACTACCACGTACTCTTGGTAATAGACTGCGTGATAATCACTTTGTATTAGTATCAAAATTCGAATCTTCAGAAGTGAGTTGCAATTATAATATCTCTTTGTATGAAGATTTCATATTTAATATTTTATTTTACGTTTTAAAATTTTTAGACTGCATTCACATTCAATGTACAATATACAATAACTCCTTTGCAACTTTTGAAAACAATACTGGCAAAAAGAGCAAACGCTATGAATACTCGTGGGGAGCAGCCAACAGATTTTATCCTTAAAATTTGTGGAAGAGAAGAGTATCTATTTGGTGATCATCCTTTAATTCAATTTTTATACATACAAGAAACTTTGTCGAGAGATGGTGTACCTACTGTAGTTACTTTACCTATTAAGAGTGTTCCACGTAAGTAAATTTTTTTTATATTAAATATTTATGATGAACGTATAAAACAGTATATTTTATTGTTGTAGTCGAATGTAAACATATTTATAGTTCACCTAATATCGATAGTACAATTACTCAATCTTGTTCTTCTACATTACGGAAAAAAGGCAAAACAATTTCTTCATGGGATATAAAAGATAATTATTCCTGTCAAATTCTAAAGATTTGCAAACTAAATACAGATACAAGTCGAACCGTTGAAGTAAGTGTATTTAATATATATATATATATATATATATATATATATATATATTTATATATATATATATATATATATATATATATATATATTTATATATATATATATATATATATATATATATATATTTATATATATATATATATATATATATATATATATTTATATATATATATATATATATATATATATATATATATATATATAAATTGTATGTATGCGTGTGTTTGGTGAATCGGTCATTAATTTTATTATTTTTCATAGGTTGTTGTACAATCAGGGTTATACCACAGTGGAAAATCGCTTTGTGAGGGTGTTAGCACATCTGAACATATGGTTACAAAAGATGGCGAGGCAATCTTCATGGAAAAATTGTCGTTTCCGCTTGCAGTGCATAATGTGCCACGTATGGCTCGATTATGTTTTGCCATATATGAAGTTACTAAAACAGCCAAAGGTTTAAAAAGTAGAAGAATGAAGGATTCAGTAAAGGTTACTCATTCGTTTATTTTATGTCTATTTTTTTTTATTGTTTTTATTTATTTGTTAAAATTATTTTTAGGAATTATACATGAATCCTTTAGCTTGGGTGAATATGTCAGTATTTGATTATAAAAATCAATTAAAAACCGGAGCAATGACGCTTTATATGTGGACGAATGTTGAGGATATACAGAATGATGATTTACTTAATCCCCTTGGTACAATCGTACCAAATCCTAATACTGATCAATGTACAGCATTGACCATTAAATGTAGCGAGTATGTTAATTATGCTCATATCATTTTTAGTTTTTAATATAAAGAAATAGATTTTATATATAAATATATTTTTTTTATTGTAGTTATAATCAAGATCATACTATTTTATTTCCATCTGATGATGTAGTTATTAAATTTGCTAATAATGAAGAAAGCTTATCGCACGTTTTTAATAGTTTAAATATTAATAAAATGACGCCTGAAAGATTACTACAATTACGGCAGATAGTTGAAAAAGAACCTGTTTATGATATTCATGAACAAGATAGAAAAGAACTATGGGCATTAAGGTATAATTTTTTTATTTGTTTTTTTTAAGTTTTTTTTTTATTAATTTCCTTATACCATTATTTTAGGGAATATTTCCGAAGTAATTTTCCTACAGTATTACCAAAATTACTGCTATTTGTGGAGTGGAGTGATAGGCAAGATGCTTGTGATGCTGCCGCTCTTGTTAGTAATTGGCCCAGGCTTTCACCTGTTCACGCTTTA
Source organism: Leptonema lineaticorne (assembly GCA_024500535.1). Taxonomy (NCBI): domain Eukaryota; kingdom Metazoa; phylum Arthropoda; class Insecta; order Trichoptera; family Hydropsychidae; genus Leptonema; species Leptonema lineaticorne. The sequence continues at coordinate 3,365,478 of JANIJI010000021.1, forward strand.
GAATTATTGGATTATGCTTATGCAGACAGATTAGTAAGGCGATTTGCAGTATCATGTCTTTGGAATATAAGGTAAAATTTAAATAAATATTTGCATTTTATTAATTACAATGTATATATTATTAATTATTTTGTTTATTTTTTCAGCGATGAAGACCTCTCTTTATATTTACTTCAATTAGTGCAAGCTTTGAAACATGAAACGTATTATATGTGTGATTTAATGGAATTTTTATTAAGAAGAGCATTAGCAAATAGGAATATAGGTCATTTTTTATTTTGGCATTTAAGGTATAACACTAATGTGCAAACTTAAAAATGTATAAATATAAAAAGATATTTATTTATATTTATATTAATTTGTATATTATAGATCTGAAATGCAGGTTCCTTCAGTTTCAATTAGATTTGGTTTAATATTGGAAGCTTACTGTCGCGCTTGTGAAGAACACCTTCATTCACTACTTCGACAGACTGAATGTTTAGGAAAACTCATTAGTAAGTTATTTATGTTATCAAATATTTAGTTCGTTTTTAAACAATTGACTTAATGTAAAATAAAATATATCGAAATTTGTTCATAATTAAATTCTTATTATAGGTGCTAGTGAAATTATTCGAGATCGAAAGGATATTAAAAGCGCACGAACTGCGCTAACTGAATATTTATCAGAAAGTCATTGTCAAGAAACTGTCAGCAATGTGACAAGTACTTTAGATCCAAGTTTCAAATGTAAAAAAATAAAGTAAGTTAAAATATTGCTAAAAAGTATATTATTTCAATTCAACAATTTATATTCATGAAGTATTTTAAAAATTTCAGAGTCGAAAAATGTCGCGTTATGGATAGCAAAATGCGTCCATTATGGTTAGTTTTTGAAAACCAAGATTATTTTGGTTCAGACGTATCCATAATTCTGAAAAACGGGGACGATCTTAGACAGGATATGTTAACTTTACAAATGATTAAGATTATGGATAGGTTATGGAAGAATGAAGGCTACGATTTTAGGTATTAATGGATTTGTAATATTAAATTATATATATATATATATATATATATATATATATATATATATATATATATATATATATATATATATATATATTTAATTAATATTTTTCAGGATGAATCCATATGGTTGTATATCGATGGATCATCGAGTGGGTATGATAGAAGTAGTACTTAATGCAGAAACAATTGCAAATATTCAAAAGGAAAAAGGTATATTCCCTGCTACTTCGCCATTCAGGAAGGGTTCATTATTGAGTAATTGAAATTTTTTTTTTATTCGAAACTACTTTTAAAAAATATTAATATTTATATAAATTTATTTTTTATTTTTGTTAAGACTGGCTTCGAGATCATAATCCTACGGATGATACATTGACTAAAGCCATCGAGGAATTCACTTTAAGTTGTGCTGGTTATTGTGTTGCAACGTACGTTTTAGGAGTTGCAGATAGACACTCAGATAATATTATGGTGAAGAAAACTGGCCAGGTATTTGCAAGTTATTTTATTCTGTAATAAATAGTGTCTTATTAAAATAATTTATTCTCAGTATTATATTTTACAAAAAGATATCTCAGAGTTGTGTTTATATTTAAATTGTTAAAATTTGTTATATTAGGATATATTTAATTAATTTCTGTTATGAAATTAAAATTATTTAATATTTTCAAATTCATTCACTGAATATTTATCAATTTTAATTTATATTATTATTATCGTAGTAATGTATTCTGTTACAGTTTTATTATTTTTTTCACATTTTGTATTTCAATTGTACTCTTCAGGTTTATATGATAAATTCGTCATTTAGAAATAATTATGTATATTATTTTTTCAGCTGTTCCATATTGATTTTGGGCATATATTAGGTCATTTTAAAGAAAAGTTTGGTTTTCGACGAGAAAGAGTTCCATTTGTTCTGACTCACGATTTTGTCAATGTTATTAACAAAGGACAAAAGGACGTAAAACGGGGTCTAGAATTTCAAATATTTCAAACACATTGCGAAACCGTGTGTATTTTTTTAATTCTATAATTTTATCTTACTATATTTTTGTTATATTATATTTTTATTTTTTTTTTAGGCTTTTATGATTTTACGACAACATGGTTATTTATTTCTCTCACTTTTTGCAATGATGATATCTACAGGCCTGCCTGAGTTGAGTTCAGAGAAAGATTTGTTATATTTACGAGAGACATTGGTATGTATCTATTTTATAACACTAGGATTGCTTTTAAAATTATTTATTTAAAAAAAATACTTTTTTCACTTACAGGTTTTAGATTTGTCAGATCAAGAAGCTTTATCGCATTTCCGCTCTAAATTCGATGAGGCTCTTAGCAATTCATGGAAAACATCCCTAAATTGGGCATCTCATAATATGTCAAAAAATAATAGACAGTGATATTTGCTTCCAATCAAGTCTTGCTAAAAGCACATCAAAATTTTTATAAGGCTTATTTCTATTATTATTGTTAAACGAAAAAAAAATATGTTAAAAATACGAAAATATTATATAGCTCGGAATTCGTGAGTGCTTTTACTTTACTTGAATATAAATAACAAGCAGATGCTGTGTCATTTTAGGTTTAATTTATAAACACTGCGAAATCGACTGAACGATGAGAATATATTATTTTTAGGTTTATACTACTTACAAGAAAGCTCAGTAATATTTATTTTTAATTAAAATCCATCTTACACTGAAACGATTATTTGCATTTAGTTATATGCAATGAAATTAGTAATTGAAATGTACCAGTGGTATATTTGGTATAAGTATTCGTTTTTACCTATGTACCGCTTTTGCGTTTTTAAATACATATATTGTATGAAGATTTTTGCGCATGCTATGTGTGGATGAGGCTTAACATAAAATTTAAAGAAAAAGATACGATTGAAAACCACACACACGTCAGCACGTGTAAATTTAAAGCATAACTCAACAGGGTAAAATTTACGGCTTATACTAGGAGAAGACATTTAAAAAAAACGATATGAAAATGAAGATATTTTTCCTTTCGAGTGTATTAGAAAAATGTATATATTATTTTAATGAAGACTTTTTTGCCCTGTGAACTATTATGAAGGCAAATGAAATATTTAGTTCCAATATTTATGTACATTGAGCTTTCATATTCTTGTTTACTATTTAGATTAAGACACGCATAATTATTGCCGTATAATTCGTTCTCAATTTGTTGCATATGTGCATTATTCGTCCGACGAAACGACGTTATAAGTTTCCTTCCCTTTCTCATCTTCTTCGTTAGGATAGTTTAAATCGAATATGCAAAAAAAATGAATGGGATTTATGTTTTAAAACGATTTTTTTTAATTTTATTATTATTTTGTATATCTTGTTTCTCAGGGATAATAATAACCAAATGCAACAAATCATATGTGCGATAAATGAGAAATGTATATTCGATGCCCACGCATAACTTTGTGTATAATGTACTTTTACGAGACGCTAATTGATTAATTAATTTTTGTACAATTTAAATTATAAGTCTGTAAGAGGACTCATCTATATAATAAATATTTATTGATAAATGGTTGTCTTTTATTAATTATCTTGATTTTTTTTTCATTTTCATTTACGTTTGCATATTTATTTAATCTCTGAACTGGATTCTATTTTAAATATCGAATGACGTGTTGAGTTTTTTTTCCAAAATAAAAATTATAATTATGATTTTTTTACAGTAATTTTGGTTTTTAATAGTAGAAACAGTATATAAAAAAAGGAAGGAATAAAAACGTGATATGTAATTTTATATTGACTTATGACCCGCTTGTTAATAATGCCGCATTAAAAGTTCAATTGTTACGCATATTTTTCTGCTATATTCAAGTTGCAAATTTATAGAAAAAAAATGTAATTTTCATTATATATATATATATATATATATATATATATATATATATATATATATATATATATATATATATTTCATTTATTAATTTTCATAATTGTGATATGTAAAATATAATAAAAATATATATAATTTTTTTTTAGAATTGCGTTTTCAACTATTCTTTATATATATATATATATATATATATATATATATATATATATATATATATATATATATATTATGTATAAAATATTTATCTATTTTTAAATACGATTGCATCCAAAATTGTATAAAAAAAATGTTTAAAATAAACACATCTTTGAAAATCCCTGATGTACATATATTTCGTAACAAATTCATGATCATACCTCAGTTATTCCTGTATCAGTGTCCTTATTTGTAGTGAAGTTCGAATAATTCATAATATTTTGAAAATATCAAAATGCATTTCTGGATAAACGTATGGATTTATATTTTCTCTAATTCGTTTTAATTTATTAAATTATTACAGTAAAATTATGTTTCGATAATCATATTTGAATGTTATTTCAATTAATCTTTATCAAAACTCTTGTAATTAATAATTAATTACTTATTTTAATAATTTTGAGATACATTTTATTATACACATATAAACGTATTTTCCTATTAAATTGAAATTTTTTATCATACCTATATATAAAAAAATATTTTATCATGTCTATATATTTCCTGTTAAAATTATAAAAATATCTCAATTATTTATTAAATATTAAATTTATCTAATTTTTATCGTATGATATATGTTTATAATTAAATACTAATACGCGCCTGGATTTCAGAGAAAATTCATTAGTTAACGCATCTAATAACCAGTCGTTAACAAACCGTTGAACTAGTCAACTAAAACGGCTTCGTGCGCAATTATATAATATAAAATTAATTTAAATAAAATATATATTTATATATTAATTATGCGTTCGTTTTATATGCGAAATTAATATATTAAATTTGATTTAAAATTATTTTTATTATGTGTTATCTATCGTAAACATTTATATATTGTGAAATTTATCATAGTTTCGAAATGATGCGCAAAATATTTATTTAATATTTATATATAATTTAATAAATAATGTTCGCGTGAATCGTTTTAATTTTATACGTTTTTATCACGCATGTGGAAAATTCAATGTGTTGCTTCATCTGTTAATTTATCGGTTTGGTCGTTTTAAATTTATAAGAGTGCACAGTTTTCATATTAAAATTGTTCTATTCTTGGTATGAGTTTCTAAAAAACAATTATTAATAGATTAAAATTTATAAATCTATATATAAAAAAAATGGGTATCGGTAGCGAAGAACATGAACCTTTGATGAAATCATCTGATAGCAATATCGAATCAGATGCAGTAAGTTTATAATCTTAAATTTATTTCTAATATTTATAATAAAATTTTAATATATTATTTTTATAATATATAATTATTGTTTTTTCATTTGTATTTAATTGATATTATGGTGTAAAGTATGGATTATTATTACATCGTAGTACTTGAAAGATGATATTTGGTGTACATAATACTTTAAATATTACGTGGCACGTGTTAAAAGAAGCCATATAAACCTTTAAAGGTATAAGATTATCGAACCTTTTGTATAGAAAAAAAAACTTTTTTTTTCAAGTTCATGATATATTAACTATTATAAAAGTGGATTGAAAATATAAATATTACTTTAAGATGTTTTATTATAGATGTATTGTTTTTGTTATTTCATTAACTTGAAATATTTGAGCTGAAATTAAAATATATGTATTATCCCAATTTTCAGTTACCGAGTGTTAGCTATGAAGGTTTAGCAAATGCTTACTATGATCCTAACGTAATCCAAATACCGAGCAATAATAATTTTCAAACAAATTTGCGTCTTAGTTATGGAGCTATATCTCCAACAACACAATTACCAGAAAAATTAGTCTACAGCTGGAGTGATATTAATGTTTTTACAACGGATTCGGTTAAATCTAACAAAGGAAACGTTATAGATTTCATATCTAGAAAATGCAAACGAACTCCATATACAGAAAGAAAGCAGATTTTACGCAACGGTAGTTGTATTAAATAAAAATTATTAGTAATCATGTGATATTTATTGAATTAGTATCGTTCGTTTAAAGTACACGGTGAAGCTAAGCCGGGTGAATTGTTGGCAATATTGGGCTCATCTGGTGCAGGAAAAACCACATTGCTGAACACATTGACTTTCAGATCGGGTAAAAGTGTTATCGCTGGTGGAGTCAGGACTCTAGGCGGTTATCCAATATCAGCATCACGCTTAACTTCATTATCGGCTTATGTACAGCAAGATGATCTGTTCATAGGAACGCTAACAGTCAGAGAGCATCTCATATTCCAAGTATATATATATATTTTTTTTTTTTTGAAATCAGTGGTTATCAACCTATTTTTCATTTCAATTTATCTTTATTATTTATATGTTTTTTTTTCTATCTATATTAATTTTAAATAAATTAATATTAAATTTTATAAATTAAAATATCATTAATTAAAAATCATTTTTTAATCGATAATATATATAAAAAAATGTTAATTTTATTCACAGGCGTTAGTCCGTATGCAGAAACATTTTACATATTCGCAAAGAATCAATCGTGTTAATGAAGTTATCTCTGAGGTTTGGTATTTGTTTTTTACGAATCCGGTTTATTTTAATATCTGAATATTAGTATTGCTCATAAAAAAAAGACGTTTATGATTTTAGCTGGCCTTGACAAAATGTCAAAATACCGTGATTGGCATTCCTGGACTTTTAAAAGGAATATCTGGGGGTGAAATGAAAAGATTATCTTTCGCATCTGAAGTCCTAACTAATCCACCTTTGATGTTCTGCGATGAACCAACTTCCGGATTAGATTCCTTTATGGCTCAGAATGTAATTCAGGCAAGTTATTTCATTTTTATTACAATCCTTTGTATTAATTAATATTTTTATGTGGTATTAAAATATTTCATATTAATTAATAGGTATTGAAAGGTTTAGCAGAAAAAGGAAAAACAGTGATTTGTACAATACATCAACCGTCTTCAGAATTATATGCTATGTTTGATAAATTATTGCTTATGGCTGAAGGACGGGTAGCTTTTCTCGGAACTCCTGAAGAAGCCTCAACATTTTTCAGCAAGTAATTGTATTTTATTTTACATAAATATTTATTTAATCAACGATTCCGATTAAAATGATTGACTCATAGTCTTGGTGCACCGTGTCCTGTAAATTATAATCCGGCCGATTTTTATATTCAACTTCTGGCAATCATACCCAATCAGGAAGAAATGAGCAAACAAACTGTAGAGAGTATATGTGATTCTTTTCAGGCTTCGGAATTAGGTAAAAAGCTCGCAAATCAAACTCAACAATTTTTGAACGTTAAACAGGTATTCAGAATGTTTTCATTATGAATTTCATTGTGAATTATTGTTGAATTGTATAAAATTATAAATTTTATAGAGTGCTCCCTGGGAAATCGACGACACGTGGTCAAATCGATCTTTGTATCGCGTTTCCTGGTTTGCTCAATTCAGGGCAGTGTTTTGGCGCTCCTGGCTCAGTGTAATCAAAGAGCCTATGCTTATCAAAGTTCGATTGTTACAAACGATAGTTAGTTGGGAGACATTTTAATTCATCTTATATTTTAAGTTTTATAATTATTTATATGTTTTAATTATTATTTTAGATGGTTTCCTTATTGATCGGTGTTATTTTTTTCGGACAACACTTGGATCAAGATGGCGTCATGAATATAAATGGAGCTATTTTCATATTTTTGACTAACATGACATTTCAGAATGTTTTTTCAGTTACCAATGTATGTTTTTAAATTTGTATTGATTATTCTATTTTATATATTCCATCATATTTTGACTATACTTCAGGTATTTTGTTCGGAGCTTTGTGTTTTTCTTCGCGAACATCGGTCTGGTTTATACAGAACAGACGTGTACTTTTTATGTAAAACCATGGCGGAGACTCCGATTTTTGCCATAATTCCAATACTTTTTACCTCAATTTGTTATTTCATGATAGGCATGAATCCGGATCCGGTGAGGTTTTTCATCACAATTGGCATCTGCGTTTTAGTAGCTAACGTTGCAACATCCTTCGGTAAGTATTTAATTGTGTTTTTTTTTTTTTTTGTAATACTTTTAATTAATATTATATTTTTGGCTAATTTTTTTAATATGAAATGGTCATTTTTAATATCTATTATTCATTTCATTTGTTCTGGAAATACTCCAATATTTTTAATTAAACACTTCCAAAAATTATGGAACAAATGTAATCCATGAATGAATGGTAGTCTAATATTTAAGTTTATTGATTATACAATGTTTCTTTGCAATAAATATCCAACTTTCTATGTAAGACATTGCGGTTTATAATTTTTATCCAGGTTGTTGTAAAATGATCTTGATGGAATGTAAATATTTATAATATACTATTTACTCATATAAAATTTCAACTTTTCCCTTTTAAACACTGATTTTTATATTAAAACAAATCTTTAAAGAAAATTACTCTTTATTTTCATTATATTGCTCTACAATTAAAAACAAAACTAATTTACATAAATGTATTGGCAACTTAAATTTAAATACTTTCATTTGATTTTGATACTAATTTATTATAATACATTTAATTTCACATTATGTACAAATAATATATCATAATATTTTAAATGAAAAATGTTTATTTTATAATATAATAAATCATCACTTATTAAAAAAATATTTTATAATGAACCCCATAATTTTGTACTATTATATTTTCTTATTTTTAAGTTATGTGTGTGTATTTAATGATTTTTCATAAAATTAAATTAAATAGAGGTATTTATTTCAATTTTACTGATTATATATTTATTTATGAATATTAATTGCGATAATAATTTTAAAGCAATTTTCCATATTTTGGATAAAAATATGAATCCCAGACATAACGTAAAAATTTATATTATCTATGAAGATAAAAAAAATAGTTGACAAATAAATTATAAGTGGTAAAAATTTTTATCATATCTTCGAAGTAAATACTAATTATCATAGAGCATAAATAAATTGTGAAAATAAAATATATAATATGTCATGAGAAACAAAAAAAACTGACAGTGGTATAAAATTAAAATTTTATATGTCATTATCAATCATTTTAGTAATTAGAATTAATATTATTGCATATTTATTTTAGTTTATTATATATAATTAAATAAGATTTTTTTCATATATTATATTACTGTTAATTAATTAAGAAAACATAAAAATTTTCATAACAATATTAAAAAATACCTTTCACATTTTATGTGCTTTTTTATTAAATGAATGATAAAAAATAAATGATCAAATTAGTGTATTAAAATATATCAGATTTTTTTAATTTTCATAATAATATGATAGTTGATAATATCTAAAATAGTGTAAATTAACATGTTAAGTATCTAGAATAATTCAGAATGACTTCTAGTTATATTGTTGCCTTATCTCGAAGACTTATAATGGTTTTTTTTTTACGAATGTGTTATTTATGTAAATATGTATTTTTGTGGCGTTTAAATAAGTTGACTAGTTTATTTTCACAATAGATTTTTTTCATTTCATACATTGAAGTTTTATGGTTCAAAATACGTCATTTATAGTATTAAAAATCAAAATGAGAGTTGAAATATACTAAATGTGTCATTTCTGGAAAAAATTTATATTTTTATAGAACTAAAACACAATAAAAAGTTTTATTTTGAACTTTTCATAAAAAAAAAAAAATATATATATATATATATATATATATATATATATATATATATACATATTGTTCATTTCTAACTTTTAAAAATTAGATCATTAATGCACGACAAAATCATATATTTTTAATATAGATTAATTATTGCATTTCAATGTGTACTTTCGCTATTATATAATGTTACATAAGATCTATAATAATACAAATCATATTTTAAAATTAAAAATATATTCGAATCATTATAGTCTAGTCGATATAAAAAAAAGACGAAAGAGCCTTCCATTAAGTCGAAGATGTGATTTCAAGTTCTTTATTTTTTTTTTTTGCTTCATAAAAAACAATTTTGTATCGTTTAAGTGCCAAATCATGGCGAACGTTTCGTTTCGTTACCGCGTAATATTTGCGGCAATGGAATGCTTCTGATGGGTGTAAGTTTCATTTTGCAGATCCGATCTGATCTGATATGATATGATATGATCTTACAGAACGTGTTCACGTATATCAGTTACTGATGCGGTGAACAGTTATTGAATACGGGCGAGATTTCAAAAAGTCAATCAACCATCGTTTTGAGAAATGAGTGACGTGTGGTTGTTTTTCCTTTCTTTAGAAATTCACACGTATAAATTAATGACCTGGAATTCGAATTTATGTATGTCTATATTATTTCGTCTAGTTTTTCGTATATATTTGAAAAACTTCTAAAAAATTATAAATTTTTTAAAAAACTCACTATCGTCCTTGAGTTACCTAAATCTTTACTTTGGAAATTATTATTAAAAACGCTTTCTTTTATATATAAATTTGTATTCATTTTTTCAGGATATATGATGTCATGTGCGAGCAAAAATGTAGCCATGGCTCTCTCCATAGGTCCACCTTTGATCATTCCTTTCATGTTATTTGGCGGATTCTTTCTTAACAGCGGGTATAACTTCGATAATATTGATAAATATTTATATAAAAATACAATGGAAAACAATTCTAAATGTTTGCATCATCGTTTAGATCAGTTCCAATATATTTCGAGTGGTTATCAAAAATCTCCTGGTTCAAATATGGCAATGAAGCCTTGTTGATCAATCAATGGGATGGTGTTGATGAGATTGCCTGCACCAGGGCAAATTCAACGTGTCCACGTTCAGGAACTATAATTCTGCAAACGCTCAATTTTTCAGCTGTATGTCGTTTTTTTTCTTTTAGTAAAATTGATGTAATAATATTTATGTCAATAAAATTTTTATTATCTCTTTCAGGACAATTTTACCATAGATATAATAGCTTTGGTTGCATTAGTTATTGGATTCAGATTGCTTGCATTTTTAGCTTTACTGGTTCGTTCATATCGCACTCAATAAATACATCAGAATATGTTTATCGTGCAAATAAATAAATATTTTATGTATATAAAACCAAAGATTTGGAACAATAAAATCGTATTTTTAAAGATGATGAATAAATACATTTATTTATTATAAAAAAAAACTTGTTTTTTTTAATAATCCTTAATTTCCCATAATAAATATTTAACTAAGTTATATAATAAAATTATCATACGAATTATTTTTTAATTCGAAAATTATTTTCTGACGACAAATTTTATTATATCAGGATTTTTTTAGATTTTACGTAAGTTAAGTCGTTTACATAATGAAAATATATTTACTCTATTGCAACATTGTTAATTGAATGCTAAAAAAATATTTTTTTTTAGTAATAAAAACAAATTCATTCATAGAACTAGTTCTTTGGTATTTCACAGTATATAGTGTCATTAAACTGAAATGACAGAAATATTGAAATATATTTCCTGATTTTATTTAATGATGAATAATTCAATATTACTTTTAATAGCTTTTAATTTATTATCTTAAATATAAGTTGTGGGATTAAACAATTATTTTATAAATGTATCAATATCAGTAAATACTTTAATACACGTAGGGTTTCTTTGAAGTGTATTAACGTTATAGTTGTTATTACATTTATCTTATGAAAATATCAGTGGCGTGCATTAACTGATGACTAATGAAAAAAAAAAGATGCTTCTACAAAGAGTGGTAGTGATATTTCAGACATCTTTACAAATATAAAAATATGTTTTTTACTATTAAATATAAATATAAGAAAAACATAATTAAGACAAATTTTAAGAAATATGTTGTTTATATTATATGTATATAATAAACATATTTAAAAGATTTTGTGTCTTTGGCAAATGTTCTTATGCTAATGATTTTTTTGGGATCTGCTTTTATAATTTTAATATTATGATGTATATAAATAATAAAAAAAACTTTAAATGAAATATAAATAAATGTAAATCAATATTAATTATATAAAAAAAATATTTATACATATTCAAATTAATGAAGAGTTTGATTATAATTTCCATTTTATAAATAAATAAAATTAGTATAAATCTAAAAATACTTTTGGAACTAAAGAAATATAAATTAAATTTTATTACATTAAATGTTAAAATTAGGTGACAACAATATTTTTCACAGTTTTTATATTCAATCTAAATAGTTTATTCAGAGTTATTTATAAATTGTAATTAAATAAATAATTGTGAACTACGCCAATGTCGAACTACTAAGGTTTCCAAAGCTGTGAAAATGCCCCCACTACGCATAATCTTCCACTCTTCTCTTTCCATCAAGAACCTCAGTTGATTATGCGTATGCGTGTCTGTAATACGAGATACTTAATATTTTTAAATTAATTGAACAATAATTTAAAAAAAAATGATTTTAATAAATTAAAAATATAAGAGATAAAATAAAAACATTATTTTTGAATAATCATTATTATTGAACTTTGATAAAATGGTGAGTGACTTTCCATTATTGCAAATGAACGGTGGTCCTGGAAGCTTTCATCTAATAAATACGGTGGCGACTAAAATAGATGCTGATGAAAATGTAAATTATAACGAGAGCTTTTAATTTTTATTGAAATTTATATTAATTTAATGTATTTTTTTTATTAGGAAACGCCCAATGGAAATTTTACTTCATCGTGCAGAAGTTACTCTGATTGGAATCCAGAATCACACGGAGCTACATTAATTTGGAGAGAAGTAAACGTTTATACCAAATATCGTCATCAAAAAGGTTTTAAGAGATTAATTAACAATGGTATTAATATTGATATTATAATTTTAATATAGAATTCAAAATTTTATATTAAAATTCTTTTTTATTATTTTACTAATAAATAGTCAGTGGTGCTGTACAACCTGGAAATTTAGTAGCATTGATGGGATCTAGGTAATTAACATATATCTTTTAATTAATAATCTTAGAAATAATTATTATTTTTATATTTATTTCATATAAATTTATTTTATTTTTAGTGGTGCAGGAAAAAGTACTTTGATGAGTGCCTTAGCTTATAGAAATGCTGGTACATAAAATTATATAATTTATATAATCGAAAATTAATATAATTCAATTCAAATCTAAATTCGTTTAAAAATATTATGATTTTAGCTGGAATTACTGTAGATGGTGATATTTTATTGAACGGAAGAAGGATTGGACCTTACATGCATCGACTAAGTGGTTTTATGCATCAAGAAGATTTATTTGTTGGTTGTCTAACTGTGGAAGAACATTTAAATTTTATGGTATGAATTGGTAATTTGTTATATATATATATATATATATATATATATATATATATATATATATATATATATTGCTTATAATATTAAACGAAACGAGTTTTTGGTGATCAAAGGCTCGGTTGAAAATGGATAGGAGGTCAGGAGCTTCTATGCGAAATCATCGAGTGCAAGAATTGTTGCAACAGATGGGACTTAATGGTGCACGTAAAACAAAAATTGGATTAATTGGAGATGATAAAGTGCTTTCTGGTGGAGAAAAGAAAAGACTATCTTTTGCTACTGAGGTTGTATAATATGATAGTTGTCATATTTTTATCCAAAATTAAGTTTTAATTAGTGTTTTTTTTTTGTTTTGCAGTTACTGACAAATCCAATGATTCTTTTTTGTGATGAACCTACTACAGGATTAGATTCATTTTCAGCACAAAAACTTGTACGTATTATGAACAAAATGGCAGCTCAGGGAAGAACGATTGTTTGCACAATCCATCAACCATCATCTGAAGTTTTTGCTCTTTTTAATCGAATAATACTGATAGCAGATGGTAGAATTGCATTCAATGGTACCTCATGTAAAGCTTTAGAATTTTTTAATAGGTATTTAAAAATTATATATATAATTATTTCAGATTATTATTTTAATTTTTGAATTCTAAAATAGTCAAGGTTATCAGTGTCCCAAAAATTTCAACGTAGCAGATTTTTTCATTCGCACATTAGCACCAACTCCTGGCGCAGAAGAAGCAACTCGTGTTGCAGTCAAAAGCATCTGCGATCAATTTGCAGTTAGCGATGCATCTAAAGAATTAGATGTCGTCATTCAGCTCGAATTTCATATGATGAATAGTGCAGAAGTACGTAGTTCAATATTAATTGTTTTCAAAAATATATCATTTAATATGATATAAATTATAGGAAAACTTTACTAAAGGGAAAAAGGAGTTTAAAGACACATTTTGGTGGATCAAAATGTACTGGTTGACATATAGAGGAGTTTTACAAGCGTTAAGAGATCCATCAGTTCAAGCAATTCGTATATTACAAAAAATAGTAAGCTATAATGTTTAAAAAAAAACAAAAAAAAAACTTTTATGTAAATGTTATAGAGTGTATGTTATAGGCAATTGCTGTTATGGCTGGTTTATGTTATATTGGTACTAATTCATTAACTCAACAAGGAATCCAATCAGTACAAGGAGCGTTATTCATATTAATATCAGAAAATACATTTAGTCCTATGTACTCAACATTAGCTATGTTTCCCCAAGAATTTCCATTATTTTTGAGGGAATACAGATCCGGATTGTATTCAATACATACATATTATATATCCAAATTAATATCATTGGTAATTAAGTTTTTCTTTATATTATGATGAGAACAGTACTTTTTTGGTAATCGATTGATTATTTTAGTTTCCAGGATTGTGTTTTGAACCAATATTATTTGGTATGATTGTTTATGTCTTAGCTGGTTTACGTTTCACGTGGTATGCATTTGGAGTAACAATGTTACTGTCTGCCATGGTAATGAACGTGGCAACTGCATGTGGTAAAATATTTATCGATAGAATAAATAAATATAATTTAGAGAGAAATGAAAATTTTCGAATTAAATAAAATCGAATATTTTACTTTAGGTTGTATGTTTTCTTGCGCATTTGAATCTATAGCACTCGGTATGGCTTATTTAATACCATTTGATTATACTTTAATGATTACTTCCGGACTTTTCATAAGTTTAAGGTAATAATACTAAATAAACTAATTTATTATAACGAATATTATTAAAATATTTGTTTGTATTTTATAGTTCGTTGCCAAAGTTTATCAGTTGGGTGAGATATTTGTCCTGGTTAATGCATTCAAATGAAGCCATGTCTATCGTGCAATGGGAAGGAATAACAAATATAAGTAATTGGAAAGATATGATACATAATTTAATAAATTATCCTGTTTAATATTTTAATCATTTCAGCCTGTATTACATCTAATCCTGATTTACCATGTTTAAAAGACGGAGAGGAAGTACTGGAACATTATAGTTTTTCAGAAAATAATTTTTGGCGTGATATTATTGCAATGGTTATTTTATATTTCTCTTTTCACTTGATGGGTTATTTATTTTTACGATCAAGAGCTAAAAGAAAATAATTCATAGATTTGAAGAATTTCTATTTTTTT
Organism: Leptonema lineaticorne; assembly: GCA_024500535.1. Classification (NCBI taxonomy): domain Eukaryota; kingdom Metazoa; phylum Arthropoda; class Insecta; order Trichoptera; family Hydropsychidae; genus Leptonema; species Leptonema lineaticorne. Next base: position 3,380,970 of record JANIJI010000021.1, read on the forward strand.
GCAATTTATACATGTAGTATATTGTTCTTATTGCCATAAAGTTATTATGTAATATTATAATGGAAAATATATTTTATATAATAAATTCAAATATTATTGAAATTTAAATAATAATACCTTATTTCCTCATACTAAAATTTTTCAAAATATTCAAAGATTTATTATAAAAGTAGAAGTACACCTATCCTTCATTTAACAAGAAAAATAGTTCTTTAAATTTTCATTTTAAATGTATATGAAAGACTAGTTATTATTTAAAACTCAAGCATTAAAAATAAATTGGACTAATTGATTATTACATTATAATATATATATTAATTATTATATAATATAGTATTAAGTATAATATATAGCATACGATTTTCTTCCGGTATTTTTTTGTTAGCAAAACGAGCATCTTAATTAAATAATATACTATTTTAATTGTTTTTCAATAAATTAAAAATGAGTTGCAGGAATGGTGATAAATATGGACGAGGATAATAATATTTGAGGATCATTACTATATAAAGACGGGAAGAGAAAAAATGAGCGAGTTATGTAAATTGGCATTTATATAGTCCGTTTTGGCCATAACCATAACAATAGTTCCCGCATTATATAAAACAAAATAGTTTTTAGGTACTTGTTTATTTATACACTAATTTTATATTAAATACATTTTTAATGTTATACACCATAATGTTAAAATATTATTTAAAATTAAAAAATGTTTTCTTGAAATAATTAATACTTTGAAAAGAAGTGTAAAAGATTTCATTTTTTATAGTATGAATTTTTAGATTAATTTAAAATTTGTGTTTAATAAAAAATATAAAAAATATTATTCATATAAAAAATATAGCATAAATATATATTTCATTTACGTTTTTTAGATAAAAATGAACTTTAGAAATATTTTTAATTATCAAAAAAGAGAATAAATATATTCAATATAAATAAATTTATAATTTTTTTAAGTTAAATAATTGACGGTTTGGTTAAACGCTAAGATATATTTTTTCAAATACAACCGTTACGAATCGAACTATGGTCGTATGCGACAAAGGAACCGGTCGGTATCGATTGATGAGGAGTTGGTCGTTAAGACGATGTTCGTTTAGGCCAATAACGTCAACCGTTGTGCGGCGTGTGCGTGCGCGGCGGGTAAAGCAGTCCGCTGCGCGCTCGACGGCGTGCGGTTGTCGCGTTGACGGGGGGGTGTTCGATCGCGCCCCGCGCGGGAATTTCTTAAAGAAGGTGCTGCGCCACCCTGCCGAACGCCGTCTCAACGATGCTATGCCATCGCTGAACGAAGACTGCGCCCTCCGACCGCCCTCGACCCTTCGAACGCCGATCCCGTCATAGACGCCGACACTTGTCATACACGCAGGTAAGTTGAGCCTTCGCCCCCCTAACGATTCACCCGCTCCAGGTCATTCCACTTTCGTGTGTTTTTTCCTTACGATCCCCGATTAACGTCCGAAGTGTGCATAATTATAACGGCGTTAGTACAACTTCGTTTCTCGATTCAAATTTGCTTCTTATCAATTGTTTTGTGTTGTGAACGCTACGCGCATATAATATATATATATAAAACACTCGTCTAATGGAAGCGGTTCGAAGGCTTCGCCCCCGTTTTTGTTGCGTTGCTAACGTCTTTGCCATTATTATGATGCATTCCGATCGAAATTATGTAACCGTGCGCAATTTTTAACGACGTTTTACCTTAAATTTGATTATCTTATCATTTGTTTACGCGTTAACCGTTTTTATTTTAACCGCATAACCTCACCTTTCGACATACGTCCGAGGGATATATTTTCAAGTTTCGCTTTGTATATTCTACTATTTTATCTCATTCGACGTGAACATTTTAAGGGTTTCCTTAAACACCTTCTTGACCATATATAAAGAAAATTGCACGCATTTGTTATGTTAGACTTATGTATTAAAATTAACGCGAAAACATATTTTATTATTATTAGATTAATCAATTTTATTTTATTTGGAATAATAAAACGTAAACGCCGATAACGTTTCGATTGCGAGTTATAAAAATTAGATATTTTAAAAATATTTAAACTTGTTACAGGTTTTTTTATATTCTAAAATTTATATATATATATATATATATATATATATATATATATATATATATATATATATATATATATATATATATATATATATATATCATATATAAAGTTTATTTCTGCATTATATGTAAAATAATGTAAATGATTGAATCTACAATTCTAACGAGAGGAACGAAGGTGATTAATAAAACATAGTAATTAAAAATGTCGTAATTTTCTAACATGTGATATGAAAAAAAATATCAAATACCAAAACAAACCACAGTCAATCATTGTATTATATTATATGGAATTATTTAAAGTCGCAGTTTACTATTTTTATATTTAGTGTTGATAATATATTGCGAAATTTTACGTTTATTTTTTAATTTAAATATATATATTATTTTCATGACTTAATATTTAATCATTATATTATTATAAACATTAGTTATGATGAAGTATGACATCTTTATTTTCAATGGCTTTGTCGATAGATTTATGTCACGTTTATCACATCGCTTTAATATTTTATTACATGTTGTAAATGATTTATCAATCTTTTTATTAAACTATTTTTTACAATTTATATATAATTTTTATGTGTTATATTGTGTTAGACGTGTGTGAAATTTTAATTATATTTCTTTGTTTGTATAATTATTCGTATTATTTTTTTTATCTTATATATTATATTTTTATTTTAATTTAATGTTAGCGTTATCGATTTAAGATATTTTATATTGTGAATTTTTTGAATATAGTAATGAAAATTGCAATTTTATGTATTGTGTTTAATAATTCAACTATGTTAAATTTATTAATCTTAAAATTATTTTTGCTAAAAAGCATTACGTTTTTTATTACATTGAATTTATTTTGAATCTATTTTGCATAGGTTTATTTCAATAATATACGTTAATTTTTTACTAAATTAATATTATTGAATATTTTAATTAACAGTTTAAATATTTCATTGAATTTTAAAATGCGACTACACATTTTTCTTGTATAAATCATTTTTTTAGGAAAACGAAGCAAAATATTATTTTTAAACACGTATTAAAAAACAATCCTTAATGCATAATAGAAACCAAAATCACCATCGTTCACTTTTAATTCTTCATTATTATTATTATTTCATAATATTTTCCACGTAATTGTTGGACTGATTGTAATGCAAAATATTGTATTTATCGAATATTATTGATTATTGCATTCACCTATGTGTTCCAAATATAAAATCAAATACACCCACATGATGTGTGTTTGTGTGTGCTCGTTGAAATCGCTTATCTTATTTGTTTAGATAAATTTCTCGAATAGAATCAGTGTATTTTGGTTTTCTTCAGTCTTATGATTTGTATTTTCTATTATCTCCTATAGATGTTTCCCAGATTATGCAATATTAACGAATGCCACGACGTTGTTTTTCGAGTCTTTTTTTTTAAATGGATGAAAATGGACCATAGCAGTTTATTTTCGTCACTTAATTATCTGTTCTCTTTCTTTTTCTTATTATTATGTTTATTCAACGTAGATTAAAAATATGTTCTTTTATTTATATCGCCGTATTCTAAAGTTAATTTTATATTGTATATTTCGAAATATGTTATCATTTAGTCGTTTCAGATATTTATTTCTAAGACAATGAATTTTATTATATAATAAGAAAAAAATGTTTTTCATATATTAAAATCAAAAAAATATTGGTAGATTTCAAGCTTTGAATTCAAAAAATATTTTACTCATCACGTTTACGTCAGATTTCTGAGTAATTTCTTTGCAATTTATTTAATTAGTGTCCATGAAATCGGAATAATCAAATATTGAAGGACAATGATCCATAGTATATTTGTAATGTTTGCATTTATAAATCAAATGAAGCGCAAGGTTAACATGTTTCAGAATTAATAATACAATTTGTATGTCATGCGATCAGATCGTTTATGCTTTCGATTCGACCTTAAAAATCTTGGTAATATTTATTTTTTATATTATATGTAAAATATGTATTGCATTTTTAATAACGTATTATAAAATAAACGTAAAACTTACATCGTAATCAGTTCTTGTTATGTTTTGTGAAAATTATTTTTTTTTATAAACCCGCCATAGAATATTCATAATGTATCTAGGGATTTTTTTGTAGAAACATTCTACATACACAACATTGTTGAATTCGAATGCACGATCTTATGAATAAAAAAGAACTTTCTGGTTCGAAATTAACGGTTTTCGATTCGACATGTTTGATTTTCGACCCAGTGATATTTGCTGCGAATAATCTGATTTTATTGGCAGCAAACAATGCGGTCTGCATGTTCAGAGTCGATTGAAAACGTGACCAGATAATGAACTGGAATTATGTTGTCATCGTGTTGTATGATGCGCTCAGGACTCGATTGTACCATTATTTTCTCCTTATTTGTTTTTCATAATCATTACTGTTATTGTTTTCATCTCGATTTCGTCCTGTATATTCATATAAATTTTGTATTAAATGATTTCTGAACAATAATTTTAAAACTATTAAAAACATGATTTTTTAACCATTATGAATTTACTTCATACTGCAAATTTATTATTGGTGAATCAATGCATTATACTATATATATGTGGAAAAAAAACGACGAAATACATCAGATACATTCGCATTATCGGATGATAATCGTTATCGCAAATAGATAAATGTTTCCACAATATATCTTATGTTAGTATATAGACTAATATTTTTGTGTATTTTTTTATTACATTTTTCTCATATATTTATCAGAATGTCATACATTTTTTTAATTAAAACTGAGCCAGAGGCTTTCTTTAGAGGTCAACCATTGATTCGATTTCGTATACTTTAGTTAAACTCGCATATAACTTTGTGTCAAGGACGTGATCGATTTGTTTCGAAATATTTTATTTGCCAGTCAATTCGATAAAAAAATATTTTAAACGCCGTTTAACCTCGTATTTTTTTGCTACAATTTTCTCAAAATACATTTTTTTGTATTTTATAAAATCATATAGAATATTATAAAAAATGCATTTATAATATCTAAATTCTTCAAAATTTTGTTTTACTCTAATTCTAATATTTTTATATTCTAACAAAGAGTGACTCCATTAACACCTTCACGTTAATCGAATGATACAACGGATATCCTGTTTTTGTTGTTGTTGTTGTTGTCTATCAATTAAACGTAATGATATCGTCGTGTATTCCGAAACTATAGTAATTTAACTGATATACGTTTGTACATTACAAACATTCTGAGCTATTACCGTAATTTATCAAGTGTTAAGTAATACTTGAAGAATGTACGTCAAGGGTAATGACAGTACATTGTTGATTTGTGAAGATTGTATGTATCAATATTCTGTCGGATAATCAGTCAAAGTTAAAGTTAACTTTTAGTATGGTTTATTCAATTTTTTCATAAATCTTTTTAGGAAACATAATAGATGGAATGATGTTATCAATTATAAATAGCGTTTTCTTTTTCATTCATTACAGTAATATATCTTTATTTGTAATAGTTTTCTAACGCTTTTAAGTCATTTTACTACATAAATGTTAACGTTTGCATTTTTATCTATGATTATATTTATTATCCTTGTCATAGCTTTGTTTATATCAATTGGTAATTGTATATACATGAAATGTAGAAAGATTCTTGACAAATTAATACGATATAATTTTACTTATAATATTTATTATTTTCAACTTTGCTTTATGTTAGTTTTTTTTTGTGTCAGATAACAATTTTAATTTAAGTTTTTTAATATGATTTATATCATTTTTTATTAATACACGAGATACAATATTCCGAATTACCGTTGCCAATAAAATGACTTGCATGTATGTTTTTTTTAATATACGAATTATTATATATATGAAATTGAAAAAAAAAATACGAGTTCCGATGGTTCGTTACCCGAGTCGATATGACGAATCATTATTACGCAATGTATGATTTTTTCATTTGCACTTTGTTCGGGGTTGATTTTATTTTATATTATTATTATTATTATTATTTGGTTTGAGAATCGTTGTATTTTTGCGGTCGTTGTCTTTTATATACGTGGTCATCGTTGGAAATGATCGGCTTCCGTCAATTGCGTTTTACCAGAGGAATTCCACACTCGTTCTGGTTCAACTGATGTTCGCGCCGTATGTACTGTGACCCACTGCCAACTTGTCTGGTGTTGATGATTGGTATCAATTTTGTTGTTGTTGTTTTTTTTTTAATCTCTTTCGATGACAACTATTAATTTATCGGGTCATCGAATGCGTTCGATCGTTTCAGAAGTATTAAACAAATTATGAAATTTGATGTTTCAAATCTATATTTTTAATAGATTAATATAATGGTTTTACAGTGAGATAAAATCGATATTAATTATGCTATAAACGAGATTTAAATTTATTGCCGTACTAAATTTTAGCTTCTGGCATATTTTAAAACTAGTTCGCATCAAAAAAATATATTCATTAAAATTCATCGAAATAAATCTCTCGAATGAAAGTATTCAATTTTATTATATTTAAATTTTCAATAATAATAAAATATCGTTAACAAAATTTTTGATTACTTCAATTATTATTATTTTAAGTTATGTATTGGCAGTATAAATTAAACATGTTACGACAAATTTCAATTACATTTTATTCGAAAATCAATCGGAACAACAAACAAGTTGACCACTCCTAATATACGTAATTATATTATTACATTCCTCGTCCATCTTTGAGTTGAAATTATTGAAATCGTCATTACCGTCGTTTTTTGCGGTTTTAAATTTATTCACAAATTATTATTTATTTAGAGATTGCTGAACTTATTTTCTGGTCTGCTGATTTTTATCTTCTGCTTAATAATAATCATTAAGAAATACTTTTGTGCTCGTTTCAAATTTGTTGCGAATATTATTTGGATCAAATTTTTTTTACAATGCGCGATAAGATCTTCTTTCTCTTTGACGGTGGAATTTTAGAAAAATATACTTCTAGTATATATATAATCGGAATTTTTAGATACTGACTCTTTTAAACGTATTCTGTCTATTAAAAAAACAAGATAATAAAAGAAAGAAAAGTCAGATTGGTTTGATGGAATTTCAGGCGGTCTTTTCCTGTACGGCATGTCAATTATGTAAGAGATTAAAAAAAATGCAAAAGTTTATAACGAAATGGCAAAAATTAAGTAAATGCATTTGCGAAATTCTTTTTCTGCCATGTAATCGTTGCATATTTAACTGTGACGAATTTAAACCATGGTATTGATCCGATGTATTTTTTTACATCAATATTTAACGACCGTTTACAGTAACATTGTATAATACCAGTAAGCGATTAGGGTTGTAATAAATAAATTAAAAAAAACAATGAAATCATGCAATTATCAGAGGTTACGTAGTATTATTTTTTGTACACGATATATATTTTTAAAAAAGAATTTGTTGCAGTAATTGTGACAGTTTGAATTACTTTGTCACAATTCTCGTTGGAAAATTAGTATAATGAATTTATATCATCGGATACCTATTTTTTATAATATTTTATTTGATAAATTAAAAAAAGCGTTAAAAATATGCCAGAAATAAATTTAAAATTTCATTTGAATTAATAAAAGAATATGTTTTCTGTTTACAATTTTTATTTAAAAACGTTAAATATTGAACGTATCGTGTTAAATCCGGCCCTGAACATAATATAACGATAATAACACAAATGATATTTATTAGAACTGAAGTGCGGAAGAAGGAAAAGCCAGTTTATCCACAGCGATATTAGTTTTATATATATATATATATATATATATATATATATATATATATATATATATATATATATATATATATATATATATATATATATATACACGTTGAAAACGGAGAAAATAACGATTGATTTTTACTTTCTTTCGTGTCAACGTAACGATAGCAATTTTAATATGAATATTTAATCGACGGTTCGATTTTTGTTATTTTGGATTTTGTAATTTTCGTTTTCATTCTCTTTTTCACTTTTCAAAAAATCATTTTCGTGTCTACGGTTATCTTTTATTCTGCGCGTAAATTCGTCGTTTTAAGATACGGAAGCGTATATTTTTTTAACTTTCTTGTTTATCGCGAAGTCGAGTCATAAATTTATATTTATTTTCTTGTGAAAAATCGAAAATGTTTCTCGTTTCATTAACGTTTACAGACTCTCTTTAACTTGCGTTATGTTTTTAATTATTCCATTTTTAATATGAATTTGTTATACTAGAAATTCTAGTATAACAATAAATAGTGTTGGTGTATTTGATACTTGATATGAATAAAAATTTTAAAATTTTCAATTTACATGTATAAAGTTAAACAATTATATTAAATAAAAGGTATTCATATTCAAAAATATGCAATTTTGCAGAAATAGTATAGAATTGAAAAGAGATACGATATAAAAATCGAATAGTTTTTTAAGTTAATAGTATAGAACCTTTTCAAACCTAAGTATCCGTTTTAATTCAATAGTCTATCTAAAGTAGCCATTTCGTAGTATATTTAATCCTATCGGTAACCCTAACTATAGGTTCTTATTGTATTCGATTACCTGAAACTCTAGGAAGTATAAGTAAGGCTTTATATTATATATTCTATATGGATAAATGTTGCTATAGTTTGGTATATTATTTTTTTTAAATATATCTAGAAATTATTGTTTTGTGAAATATTACTTATAAGCGTAATATTTTGAAATTTATTAACCAGAAAATGCTGCCCTACCTTATTTATTTATACGTTGACATATTTATATACCACGTGTAACCTTATTTTCCACGTGAATTATTGAGCGTTGAACATTTTTTAAATATTTTTACGTAATTTAACTGTATGTTTGAAAAATCGTAGATCGAACGAAACGATAAAGTAGAGAGGTAACTTTATATGCCGCACGCAGCTGAAAGTAAATAAAAGAGCTGGTTTTTGTAACGAATTCGTTCCTGTTGCCATTTATTTGTTTCGTTTTTCCCTTATGCGACAAACGACCGGTTTTTTTTCCTCCTTTCGCAAAAATACATCGCGAACTCTTGTGTGAAATTGTTGATAAAATATTATATGAAAGATCTCAGTAAAAAAAAAATGTCGTTCCTGTTTTTGTTTCTCAGTTTTTTTTTTGTTATTGTTTCTGAAGTAACGAAATTCTTTGGATTTTCGTAAGTAAAATTCGAAAATTTACAGTGTTTTTCATGTTCGTAGTGCTTTGATAAAAAAATATTATTATTTAGTATTGAATTTATATTTTAGTCTATTTACAAGTTCAAAATCCTAAATATTACACATTCTTATTTTTCATCTATAGTAGAAATTTGATTTTTGAATGTCAAATACTATGATATAATAATATAATACAACATATATGATATAATAATATAATATAATCAAATTCTGAATTTTATATTTATTAATTTTATAACGAAATAGACAGCATTAAAAGTTTTGTTTTCTGTGTATTGCATTATATTTATTTTTTTTTTGACTTAAATATTAAAATTTTATAAAATTCGATTTTATGTAAAAAATAGTGGTAAAAAGCATCGTAGATTAGATTATTTATATTCAGACGAAAACAAGTTAAATCCATTAAGGTCGTCTTCGAATATAAAATTATATATATAATAGTATATTAAATAAAACCTTAGAATGAATGGATATTACATATATATTGTGCACGTTTTCCATTTTCATTGGAATTTTCAGCGGCATTCAAGTTTATAAATGTCGTATTATATATTTAGTATGTACTTGAAAACTAAAATGTTTCATACCAATAAAAGCTATATAGCTATATCTATCTGTTGCGGAATTATTTATATCTTTTACTTATTACGTTTTCACACATGTTCGCCGTCGGTTTTCATTTATTTTCTTCGAAAATTCTTCACGTATATATTTACGTTTTTCATTATTGAACGCGACATCACTTAGAATTCTGTTGATTCGAACGAAAGCTTTAGATCTTTTTCGAGAATTCGAAGAAGTCTCATCTTCTCCTTCAAAGAGCAACTTAATTAGTGCGTGGTCGATGCCCTGCGATCGGACCATTGACTTACCAAACAAGAATTACCTTAATTCTTATTTATTATGCGAAACGATTTTTCTCTTATGTCATCGTTTTCGAATTAATTTGCGTGCGATAAAATAAAATTTTACCGATACAATAAGTATATGATGTGTGTATATTGAAAAAAAAATGTATTCGTTTGTACTTTTTATGCAATTACATTTCAATGTATCAGTCGGCTTTATATCGGGATTATATTAATGTTTAATGTGATTTTTTATGACATTTGATGATTTTATCGGTTTTCGATAGTCAGTGTTAACAATGAGAATCTGAATCACCAAAATGTGAAAATTGTTTTTTTTTGTACTTCTATATATTTATCATAAAATTGGAATCGTAAATTTTTCAAACTTTTGAAATTTACTATTTACACCATTTTTTATAAATATAAATAGTAAACTTTAGTTTATAAGAAGTTAAAGGACTAAATTTAAATTTCGTTTCACTTAAAACAATCTCCAATGATATGTAACAAGTTTAAAATTGAATATAAATTAACCGCGTTATGTGAGGGTTGATTATACTTATCTTTCTTGTACGATAAAGTGAAGTTAAAAAAAATATATAACATTTACTTTTTTAGTATTATTTATGGTTTCGTGTGGATTTGAACTTAGAAAATATATCGTTGAATGTGTGTCTGTTATCTTGTTTACTTATTTCGTGAGGTGCATCGATGAATATATTTTAACAATGACTCATATCTGACACACACACATGAGTACTTTTTGAATTATATAAAATATTCTGTTATTTAATATTATTGCTATTACTAATTAAATAAAGGCAACACTAGACTAGAATGCGGTCATTTTTTTTTGCAAAATATCAATTTTATTTAAATATTATATTTAATAAGCATTTTGAATTATAAATATTTCTTGTAATTTAACAGTAATGAAAATTATTTGTATTTTTCTATTTCGTTATATAATAAGTGATTGATTTAATATTATTTAACAATTTACCTTGAAAACTCGTTGAAGTTCATGCGTCTATATAAAAATTATACTTACCATTGACATTATACGTTTGTTTTTACCATATTATTATTATAGTTACCTTCAATAGAATTAATTTCTATTATTATTGCCGGTAATGCATTAATTAGAGTGACCTATGATACAATTAGCTCGGATTAATGAGATCATGCATGAGAATTTTTTTCTTATTCACGATCCAATATGATATTAATCTTTTTTTTTTTTAATAAAAACAATTATTATACATTTTACTTGCATATATTCCCTATTTAATTTAGCAGGCTTGTCGATCCTTTCACTGTTATTTCTTCGACTGGTTCATTTTATTTTATTGTGACGTCTGGTCTCGCCAGATAAGCTTTTACATTTAATTGAACGCCTTTCCGTATATCTTTACCCGTAGTCGTTGGTCCCTTCTCGAAATAAGCATATCAATGCCCTTCCTGGCCATTCGAACGGAATTTATTCCATTTATATATATATACGAATTTTTCTCTGTACTTTTTTATCAATATAATCCTAATTTTGTATTCGTATGCTAATTTTTAGTGGGGGGAAAATTTTTCTCGGTACGCTGTCAGTCTTATATTAGTCGCGATCTGTTAGTTAGTTGTATGTTGTGTGTTGAATTATATGGTGTTCTTTTAGTATAAACACGTGTTCATATATGTATATATTAACATATATTTTTATGCTTGTTTAAAGATCGAATTGTGAGTCAAAAATCAGATTTTTTTTCTTCACTAAAAATTTTGTTCAAATATAGAAATTTTTCAATGACGATAAATCTGTCGATTTTGAAACGAGTAAACATCGAACTAAATGTGTATTGTTAATATTGATTCTCTATTACTTTATCTTGTGCTTTTTTTTTGGATCAGTGTGTATTTTGAGTTTTGTTTCGTCATGTTTTTGTATAGCGATTCTGTAACCATAAATGGTTATATATTTCCTTTATAATATTAGTTCTTCGCTCTCGGCAGATAATATTGAAAACTTTAATAATATTCTTTGTATTTTGATTTTTATAACATGATTTATTTTCGCACGCATAATGTTTGTTACATAAATCATTTTATTGAATTATTATTCCTATTTAACCCGTTCATCGCTATGATATGATCTTTTAAAACTACTTTAGGAATTGAAATTTTTGAAAGTTTCAATTACCATTTTTGATTCGTCGCTATTATCATTTAAGATACGACATTTTCACAGATTTATAACAATGCAATTTGATAATAATTTGTTATCATCTTTATGTCATTGATTATGAATAATGTATTTTTTATGAATTTTCATTATGAAACATCGATTAGGGAATTTTCGTTCTGTTGTCACGATTGATTTTATAGATTTATCAGGGAATTGTTTTTTTTTATTTCTAAAATATATATTTTTTATTATGTTTTCAATGTAAAAAATTGTATTTTATTTTTCAATTTTAAAGATCACACGATATGTTGTGAATTCGCACAAATTGTTTGGACACGTATTGAATTTGTCCTCTCGCTTGATCTTCAATTAACCTCTCATAAATGCAAGAATGTAGCTCGTGCTTGTGTTATAAATACTTCGATTTGTAACTTGTAACTATGACGAGGAATAACCGCGTTCACGTATCATGAAAATGTACATATTCTATATTTACAGTAAAACTTAACCATATCATAACTTTTTTTTTTTAATCGATTATTTATTCCAGAGCTAGTTAAAAGCATTCAGTCGAATATTTATAATCGTCGTAAATAGCGATGATATGTTGCATTCGTATAATCGACTTCTTAAAATTTCCATATTCACCTTAAGTGCATAATTAGCAACAGCTGTTCAACATAAACAAACGCATTATGCATCTTAATCTGTAGGTTTTTTTTATTTATGTCTGTTTTATTTTTACTATATATTATTAGCGTTGTTTTTTTTAATATTAATTTAGAAAGAAATATGTTTTTTATCAATTATGTATTGTATTTAATATTTTCTTATTTCCTTTTTGGTTCGCATCAGATCGGCAATTTAGATGCGGATCGTCGAAAGCGATATTTAGATTATTAAAATTATAATGAAAATTTTAATTAAGTTCTCTTACGGTATATATCTCATTAATCCGCCGCTTTGATTGGTATTATTAGTATATTGCAATATCGACGTTACGACATGGTGAAATTGAAGAAAATTATTATTTTCCTGTTTGGCTAATGTAGGAAACTAATTTAAAAAGTGCACAAATGAAGACGGACAGACTCTAAAAGTAGGTCCTTTTGTCATCTACCGGGATATTGACCCTCCGCATTTAACTATACATAAATATTTACATCAGTCATATTTGGTTTCTAAATATGATAATATATGCGTGTTTTTTTTTAATAATATTTTGCATTCATATTGAAAAATTAATATATTCACATATTTAACAATAATGCTTTAAAATCGTTTTACATGAAAATAAGTTGCAGCATCATATTTTTTACAAATTTTTTATATTTATATTCTTTCATGAAATTAATAATAATTTGTGGTATTTAGATTTTTTTAGATAATTTAATATTTTGTATATTACAGATAATATTTGGTTTTAATAATATTCGTAGATAATTAAATTTTCAGAATTCATAATATAAAATGTTTCAATACAATTCAGATATATTTTGATTCAATTTACATCCGCTTATTTTCACAGAATTTTCCAAACTGTGATGACATCGTATGTAACTAATATATTTCACATTCGCACGTAACGGTCGCGTCACGCCACCGCGTAAATTGACCCGAAAACGTTCGAGAGGGCGTATGCGTAAATTGGACATTATTATAATTTTTTAGACCAATAAAAAAAAACGTACACACACACACATAAGTATATACGCCCACTATTAAACGCGTTCAATTGAAAACGTAACTCGTCTCGCGTTTTGAAAAACTCTGGAAACGCGGAAGTTTCGCGTCGCTATACGCGAACTTATTACGCGGTTCGTGCGCTTTGGAACATTTGCGGATGTTGTACCGGACGATTTGCATAATTTAGACAATATATTAAAATAACTGGATATTGTGTATATGAAACGAGATGTGTGCTCTTGAAATAAAGTCTATTAATATTTATGATTTTTTATTATCGAATCATTATTATTAAAATTATATATCTATAAAACTTATTTTTGATAATTTTTATTACGTATTATTATTATTTGATAATAATTGATTTGTCTATGAAAAATAAATATATTCAGATATTGCAGTCCGTGCACATGCGGCTCCTACATATGCGTAACATTCCGTCGTTTTGGTCAAATTTAACCGAAATGTCACTCGTGCGGTAATACGTAACTCGCGAAACTGCGCGATCGGTCACGGCTATTTTTGTCGTCGGTCGACAAAAGTTTTCTCTTTTGTATCGAAATGAAAAATAAAACGAAACGTAATAATAAAATATTTTTAGTCGGATGAAAAAAAAAATCGAAGGTGCAAGCAACGCTTTTGCGTGAGCGTTTTCAAAAGCGCTGTGACAAAAGTTTACAATGCAGCAAATTATTTGTCTTTTCCATCGAGGAAAGCGTGACTGTTGTGTAGTTGGTTATTTGTAATCGTTCGACATTTACCAATTTGTTATTTTTTTAACATAAATATTAATAGTTTGAAAAGAAAATTTTAAAGTATTACATTATTATATTTTCATTTCGTTTCTTAAATTTTATATAAAATATAAATTTTTTTTTTAAATTTTAGTCTTCATTATTATTTCGTGTATTATTTGTATTGTTATCAGCGTCTAATAGTGCACGTATCTGATAATTCATTGATATGAAATTGCATCATTGTACTATCACATGTAAAAAATGATTCCTATATATAATTTTTGATTAGTTTTATTTGTTACTAGGTGTTTTTTTATTATTCCTGTCTTTATTTCTTTGTATATATATTTTTATTAGAACGTTTTGCTTGAAATCTTATATTAATTAACTATTTTAAAATGTTCTTAAAAAATTATCTCTTTATTATCATATTTAATGCGGTATATGCAATTAAATTTACAGTTATAATTTATAAAAAAAATATTTGTGCATTTAGTTATATTTTTTTATTAATTTATTATTCTATATATATTAGAAGTCTATGATCATATCATAATTAGGATTAATCGTTTATTTTGAATATCTTTAAATATTTTTAATATATACTTTTAAGCTAGTTTGATTCAAAGTTGATTCAAGGAAAAACAATTTTTATTAAATTATATCTGATGATATATATTTTGTGCAAAAACTAGGCACAATGAATTCTCAAAAATCATAAATTTTAACTTTAAGTTGTAAGATTTCCTCGAAAGTCTATTTTTGTAATTTAACCATTTCATTTTTAATAATAATTTTTCATAACATCTGGAAATTTGTATTAGAAGAACCTAAATATACCATATTTAAAATCAGATCTTTTGCGAACGAACATAATTGTCACTAAAATTCCTTAGGAAATCGAAGCGGTGGATTCTCTTCAATATCGGAATTCTTTAGACTGGAAGTTGGCTGACGAACTGGTTAAATCTGTTGGATACTTAGTCGACTATTAATATATTGGACATCCGTTAGACTGGTCACATCCGCCGTTATGCATATTTCAACATACTAAGGATATATAGTGATTTAAAATTATAGTCGTTGATTATCAATCAGTTAAATTTAAAACCAAAACTATTTTTCTCATAAAATTTAATGCATATACGGCATTTAACATATTTTTTTTCTTTTATTTTATGCTGTTGACACGTGCTTTTCGACATCAGTCAAAACAGCTGCATTCATATCATTATTCAAATACTGTTCTCACGTTAGTTATGGCGAATTCGTCATTGCGTTCATTTGCCATATGACAATATTTACAATTATTCATCTCGGTCATTCGTTGATGACGTTTAATTTTCAAAACCGTGTCCGCGATTTGAATGAATTATTTTTGTATTTATGTATAGTGAATATATATATTTTTTTAATGAGAATAATTTTAAAGTTCGATCACCTTATTTATGGAGATTACCGGTAATTCGATTGATTTTTTTTTAAATCTTACGTACCAATAATAAATGGCATTTATTTTTCTTTCGATGTATTCAGTCAATTTTTCAGCGCATTATCCGCGGCGTTGAACTTTCACTTTCGTATCGCTTGCTAAATGTACATTTTTAAAAGTGCATTTACAATCGAACGTCCTAGATATTTATAATAATTACGAATTATCCGGTATTCGTTTTTTTTTATTTCATCTTATTGTATATTATCGGATGCACAAGAAACGTACTGTCATCGTACAATTACACGCCGCATTTTCGGCTTTCACTTTTTCCTAGTTAAAAAAAATCTTTAGATTTTTTTCACGCGATATAATGTATATGTATATATTTAGTTTCGTTTTAATTTATTTTTCATTACGAAGAGCATCGATGAAACGCCAGTGAAAGTATTCATGTATACATATTTTGACATTAAATATAAATATTAATTTATTTTCAGATGATTTTCTCTCTCTTCGTAGTATTGATGTGATAAAACGACCTTATAATTGTACGTCGTTTACGGCTCTTGAGAGAGGAGATGTAATTTACATAAATAAGGCCGATTGATTTGCGACTGCAATTAAAAATGTAAATAATTTGAATGATAAGCTCGTTTGGACGCAATCACTGCGGTATAATTAATAATTGTTTTATTTAGTATTATATATCGCAATATGAATGCATAGATGTTATTTTTTTTTAATTAAGATAAACTAAAAAAAATAATCTTTAATATTAAATATTATAAAGATTGATTTTTAAATGATTTGTAAACGCTGTTATTTGGTAAATTGCTTATATTAATTATTGCAAATCTTCATAAACCATTGAATTAAATTAATTAGTATTCTTAATATATTGATTATTTTTCATTGAACATTTATTTATTGTTTATCTTAAAATAAATAAACTTTTTTTATTTCTGAATTTGTTTAAATTGGAAATTTTCTTCATTCACCTTTAATTTTTTTGCTTTGATATATATTACTTTTTTAATTATGTATGTTTTTTGTTGTCTCTATATTTTTTTAGTGTTTTATTTTTTTTCCTTATAAACTATATTTCAGAATATTTTGAAATTACGTCGACGTTTCTGTTTTTCATCTGTCAGCATCTTATTTGCCATTCATCGTGTACGAAGTGTTTTATACTGTTATATAGCATTTTCGTTTCATTTTATATATCATTACTACGGCATCGTTTAATAAATATTTTGATTTTGTAGCTGAGTATAAGTTTCAGTAATAACTGTTATTTGAATCATAAAATAAGCAGTGAAACGTGAATTGTTATTGTATTTTTGTAAATTTATTAGCAAACAATGATAAATACGTAAAATAAATTCTAATAAAATTAAATATATGAAGAATGAGTCTATGTATGAATAGTAATATGATTATTGGAGAAAAAAAGGTAAACTTTTTTTGCTTTGCAGTAATTTCTATTTAATTGTTTGAATAGTTATTTTTTTTTTAATTTACAGAGCGTCTATATTTTTTTCCTACAATAATCTATTTTGATTTTCTCGGTCCATTGTTATGGTGGAAAATTGCGGCCGTTCCATATTTTCAAAACCGTCAATTTAGATAAGGAATTGATTAAGGCTTGGCCTTTGCGATAAACGAGCGGTTTAATGCTTGATCGATCGTTCATTTCGAGAGCGATCTTTAACCAAGATTGGTATCTGACTCCTGCCAACGGAGATCTGCTCGCTCTGCCTTAACCTCTCATTGCTCAATTTCCAGAATATAATATTTAATTAAATCTTGCGTTTTCGATTTTGTGCATTATTTTTGAAATGCAGTGAAAGTTGTCCGTTTTCGGTTGATAAGATAAAGTCGACTGAATCGGGATGGTGTTCCCTGTTCAGACTTTGTTTTTCGTCTTTGCAAACAAACATCTGATAAGGAATCGATCGATCAAAGTCAATCACAATTATTATTATCTATATTTTTTTAATCCCATCTATTGAATTGTGATTTGTATATGAAAATGATGATGAGGCTGATAGTCGCATTTCTTGTTAATGATGGCGGAAAAAGTTGCATAATGTTCTTTAGCTTGATGGCACAGTTCATTGTGCTTATAATTAGTTTCTTATTGAAAACAATATTACGCGTTAGTTCTTATGACACATCCATTGTTTTCTTTGATTTTTTTCTTCTATACTTTGTTTATGACATTTTCTTTATTTATTTAAATGAATATATGCTATACAAATATGGATTAAAAATAACAGTAATATTCCTACTAAAAATAGATAATGAAGTGAGAATAAATATACACGGTAACTCTTTCACACTATCTTTTATTTAAATTCTTTGTAATATATGTAATAACTATTCAATATTTGCCAAGCGATTGTTAAAAAAAATATTATTTTCAAATATTGGTACAATAACTTCAATTACAGTTAAATTACTAATTACCTTTTTCTTTTGACTTGTAAAATTCGTAAGTATTTTCTAAAAATATTTCTTAATGTTTTAACAAAATTAAATGAAGCTTTACTAAAAGACCATTAATATCACTATTTGCAAGCAAAATCCGGCGATATGTTTCTGAGAAATTTGATGATTTTCAAGTTTATTTTATTTTTCTTATTTTAATATACGCCTGCCATGGTTTGAGAGCCGTTATTGTAGATTATTGTAATGGGTTAGTTTCTAGTGAAATTGGCTCGTGCGAGTTGTATTCTTATAATACTAATAGATAAGACAGTTAAAAGATTTTCAATGTAGTTCATTATAATAGTACAATTTTATACTGTTAAAGTGATCTCTCTTTTTGTACATATTTTTTATTTCTCAACGCAAGATAATGGTATGTACTAAAAGTGAAACAGGTACGAGAAATCGTAAATCGCCCACCGATAATGGGACAATTTTATGGACAATTCGCGCTTACACGACGCACCAAAAACACACATACACACACTGAACACTTACTTTTCTTGTGTGTTATACATCCGATGTTACAATTTAACAACAATAGTCGTTTTTACGCGTACATACTATTATTATTATCATTATTATTATTATTATGGTACATACATACGTATATCGGGTATAACAGTACCGATTTCCTCGGACAGAGCCGAACGCGTTCCACATTTACCAACCCATTGTGCCATTCGAGTAATTGCAGCACGGGAAGAGCTTCGACCAGTTAAACAAAATGAAGTAAAATAAAATGAAAAAAAAAAGATTTATATATATATATATATATATATATATATATATATATATTGTGTATAGATATGTAGTTGCACGAGAGATGAAAAACTAAGCAACAAGAACTAGGCGGTGCTGTGGTGTTTAGACGCAGTAGCAAAAGAGCGTTCCTAATGTGGAACAACGCGTGGTCCGGCTAATCGAGAAGCAAACCAGCTACCGTGTTACAGATCTGTATCGACAATCTAATCCAAATTATTTTTTTTTATTCTTTTCAACTCTTGCTTCTTCATTTCGTTTCATTTCACCAACGAGACGATGCTGTTAATCATTCTCAACGTTGTTACATTTTGTCCACTTTTGTATCTATGAGGTAATACAGTAGAATCCCGCTAATATATTTTGGGTTTGATTTTTTTTTTTAGGATCTTTAACATTTGTAAAACTTTTAATTGATACGGACATCGCTACATTCATATTTTAGTTAATCATCATCAAAATCATAAATATCGTACAATGCTGTACAGATTTTAGTTTCTTTCAATTTGTTTCCATCAACGATTGATTTAGTAACTCCTAAGCTTAATAGATTTTCAAAAAAATATCCTATAATTTGGCATCATGTGGATATATGTTTCTTAAACAATGAAATCTTCAAATTTTTAAAATCTAAAAATTATGAAGTCATTGCAAATATTGTATAGTTATTTCAAAGCTTCTTCTCAGTACTATTTTTTTCTACTAAGTATGACTTGATTAATTTACTAATTTTTATATAGAAACTTTTTTCATTTTACGATGAAATGATTAAATTATTATATTTAGAGATTTCTACTTCTTAAATTATTGAATATAATTAAAATAAACGTCGAAATTGTAGTGTATATTTTATATAAATAAACGAATAATGTTGAAATGTGTGTCCATTCTGTATCTGTTAGAAGAACGTGACCGCGTGCTTCTAGAACGAGATTCAATTAATAACAGGGTAGAAAAAGAAAATGAGTCTATGGTCTCCGTACAAAAAATAACGCTAGATCTTTCGGAAGAACTAGAAAAAAAAGACAAGGAAAGAAAAGTGGTTCGTTACCGTGGCAAATGCCGTAAGTGTGACAGGCAACCGAAATATACAATGATAGATATATTTTTTTCGATTCCTCTTTAAAAAAATTAAAATACATTTATATATATATAAATTAACATGAAAGATAAGCATTTTTTATTAGATTAACTTTTTTTTCTCAAAATCGTATATTAAATGATACCGTAGGCGGTCGAGGACTTTGAATGGCGTAATGGTCCAAATTTGCATTAAACGTAATGTTGGCTATATATTTCTTTATTTTTATTTAAATATTTATCACTAATAGTGTTTTTTTTTATTTGTATATCTTTATTGTTGTTACAATATGTAAGTAGTTCTGATATTGTTGTTCGAATTATATTCTTTTTTGGTCGTTTTTGTTGAATTTTCCGCTTTTAAAGTAGACCATTAGGGTTCGTAATCTGAAATTTTTCTTCGCAGAACTTTTGCGCTATATCAGTCTTGTTATATTTAAGTATTTGATTAAATTTGTATGTATTTATTTTTTAATTTGATTCTAATATCAAATTCAATGGATATATTATACATTTTCGTATTATTTACGCGTCATGTGCGAAGCGATGACGTTTTTTTTATTTCGCTTTTTTTATGCATGCAGCATATATGTTTTCATATATTTATTATTCGATTTGATTTTTTTTGCTCTCTGGAAAGCTGGCAATTATAATAATTGTCAGTTGTAAAGGAGCGTAAATGAAGGTAGATGTCAAAGGGATTCTATCATCAGAATTAATTAGATGATGGATTTGGACTTACATCTCACACACATTTTAATTCGTAGAATATTACAATGCATTACTACAAAATAATAATGCCTATAAGTTCGATTGTAATTATATATGCATGAGCTTTTAAAAAGTAGTAATGTTGTTTTTTTTATTTTTGTTGTGTGATGTTAAGTAGTTTGCTATGATGTTCTTACTTTGAAATCACGATTTTATTCATATGTATTGTGTATGATGTAGAAATATGTAATTTACTGTTATAATTTAAATAGTATTAAACAGTATTTTGTAACATTTTCTGGTCTGTAATATGTCTAATTTCATCTTAAATCGTGAATTCCGATAATGAGAGGTTTACTTTGTTGATAATATCCATTTTATAAGAGAGTTTTCGAGATGTAAGTTGGATGTTATAAATATTATATGTCGTCATTTAAAAATATATACATCGTATGTTTGTTGTCTATTTTTTTGTGTCTTAATTATCTCACATTTTTATGCAATTGCATACATTATGGCGCAATAAGACGGATGTTCAACACTAGCCCTCGTTCGGTCGAATCTATTTAATTCACCTTACGTCAAAAATTACAGTTAACGTTTTCATAACATTGCAAAAAAAAAAAAGATAGAAATACACGTACAAAAATCGTTGTAAAAAATATCACGCATAACAACGATCGAATAGCCCGAAGTAGTGTTTCACGTGTGTATTTGTTGTTGGACAGATAGAAGAACCTCATTTGTTACTGGAATGATTGATGTCGAGCGTGATCTCATTGGTAGTAAAAATGAATTGCTGCTTTCGGCTTCGTTACGTTGCGTTGTTGTTGTAGTTGTTGTTGCTGCCGCCGTTGTTGTTATTATTGGTATTACTTATTACAAGTACGCAAAAGTTACACAAGCGCTATCAAATTTTAGATGATCCGACTGCTCATCGGTAGTTAATGATTCTAGCCGGTTGATATTTCAAATAGGAAATGTTTAATGGATGGTATTACCATGCACACTATGAGTGTTAATTACATATATATTTTATCTAAATTTCTTTAAAATAGCAATGACTTTATATATTTTTTTTTTCATTCGAAAAACTAATTAATCTATCTGTTACCTAATAAGAGTTAAACTTTCACTAATTACTGTAACATATCATATATAATTTTCATAAAAATTGATAATTTTATACATAACGGGAAAATTTAATAATAAATCATGTCCGCTTTTAAAATTCAACTTCAAATAGTGTATGTATAAATAAAAAAAAAAAATTCGCTATTCTGACCTCTATTTCCAGTTGACCAACCAGTATAACTGTATAGCTACGTATGTTTAATCCGACGAATGCATTTTACTATTAACAGGTCTGGTGGCTGTCGAAGGAGGGATGGTGGGTAGAGGAACCGAGATAGGTGTAGCATTACTGCTTATTTTATAAACCTTTCGCTTGGTGTGTATGACTCATTCTCATCACTTGCATTAATGGGGTTACCGTTAAGTCGATCATACATCTTACAGTACACACATAAGTATTGAACATTTAGCCGTTGCGGTTCATCTGTGTTGCACCTTCCCCGCAATTTAGTAAATCGTGCACGAAAAAAAGAAACGAAATAAAAAAAAAAGCACAATGCGCCCACTTTCAAAGGTTAATTGACGGGTGTGGTATTTTGAGACGTGCCACGGTTATGATTTATAAGGTCGCAACATAAAAGCTACCGGTATTGTATCAAGTTGTATGATTCAATTCGCGTTTTTTTTTTATTTGTCGTCGTCTAAACGTTAATTTTTATATTGTTTAAAACGCAGACACGATAGTTCGGCTTTTAGATTTGTGCCTCGAATTACAATATATTTAGCATTTTGCGGTAGGTAAAGGTTACGAATCGCCGATTTAAATTTCAAAACGTTAGCGCGTACAAAAAGCGAAAGAGCAATATCGTCGTCGTACTTCATCAAATGCGATAAAGCCGCATTTAGTTTTGACATTTATTGTCGCGTTGCACCGGTTGCGCCGTGTATTCAAAGCCTTACATTATTTACCATTTCGTTGCATAAAACAACAAACAACACACAATAACGAAAGCTACTTACTATCCTGAGTGTCTACAGTCGTATGTAATAAATTGCATTTAGAAAACTTAAAGTTACGTTTATCGCGCGAAAGAAAATTGAGTTTCACACAAACGAAAAGACCGTCCGAGGAAGCTGCGCTTTTAATGGTTTTTCTTTTGCTTTCGTCTCTGAAAACTTGGAAGTGTTTCGCTGTCATATTTTGCACGTGTATTTCTGTCAGTCTGTACCTCTTATGACTTGTCTGGTCGTCGTGACCTCTTATCTCACCCACTAATCCGAAGAGCATTGTTAACTGTAGGATGTGGGGGCGGTGAACGCCCGATCGAACCTCGATATTTCTTCGAAAATATACTTTTCAGCATGGTGAGGTGAAATGCTCGAGGAAGTGAGCGTATTGCCTTTCATGAGTGGGGTATCGTGTGCCATAGTACGTGCTTTAAATCTGGCAACAATGTTCCGAACATTGAACGACGACCTCGCTGCAAACTTAGAATGAGATCAAAGTTCAGAAAACCGAATTGGAAAACTTGTTGAATTTGCACACCAAATGCGATTATGTAAATGCAGCAGACATCCAAACGCCACCGTGTCGAGCCTTATTTGTTTTTGCATCAAGCTGCATCCAATTAATCAGTCGCCTCGGGGCTCGTGCTCCTGTTACTTTATGAAGGGCGATTTGTCGGATCGTTTTAACCCTTCGTCTGTGCTATGGTGGAACGCACATTGCAAATATAGTTAGTGAGTGCAATTAAAGGGTTCGTTTGTATTATGCAAATAGGGTTTCGTGGAACAAACTGCACTCTGATGCTATTTTCTTCGCTACGGTAATCTGACACAGCGCACTCGTGTTACAATTGTAAACCCACATGTGAAATACCAAATATTTGTCTGCGTTTCATTGATATTTAATTATTATAAAAAGATAAAAGTTGATATTTGGTATGCGGTTAGGTTCAGTGTCTTATAAATTTAATTTGCTTCCTATCATTTGTCGTTTCGAATCCTACGATTTGAAAGTTGATATTTTTGTTTTATTATATTTTTCTTAGTTATAATATTATTTTATGCCATTACGACTTCATCACGCGTTTTGACATTTTCAGTCATCTGGTTTTTGCGGTTTGAGCTCGACTATGGCGTAATATAGTATTACTGTGACTACCGTATCGTAGAAAGAAACTTATGTCGAATTTTTGAGTATTTGGAAAATTGCATGATATCGCAATTTCTGCACGTTCACGTTCCGTAACGTTGAAATGTTATTTCAAAGAAAAACGAAGAATTGCAGTTTTTCCATTCGAATGAAAATTGTCTACTATTAGTAATGTGATACGAGGTGAATGTTATGAACTGTTATTGCTCGTTGAATCCGGTGATATAGGAATATATATATATATATATATATATATATATATATATATATATATATATATATATATATACATATATATATACACATAAATACTTGTAAATCTTTATACTAAATACGTCTTTCAATGGATATGTTGTGTTGTAATAATCAAACCAACTGTTCTCACAACGCCAAATTTGCAATTTTGTCTAGTCAGTATGCATTAAAAAAAAAACTCGTTGGGAAACCCTCAATTTTAGCGCCAGACGATTGGGTGCCTTAGTCAACGATTCAGCCTTTATACTGTACAGCTGGTTCTCGAGACGTCCGTCCTTGCCAGTCCTTTTGTTTTGTCCATCGAACAAAAGGACCCTTTCCCTTTGATCGCATCTTTTTTTCCCTACTAAGAAACAATCTTTCATGGTGGTAAAGTAGTTTCCAGCGATTCTCGTTGAGAATTCTGTCCCTTTTGCACGGACGTTTTTGATACTTTACAAATAATAATACTACGCATTCAAAAAGGGCCCTTCTCTTACATGTGAATTTTTTCCTATGCATATCGGTGCTTGAAGTTAATTGCGAAGGGTGCTTGTTGTCTTTTACTTACATTGCATCTTTGGATCTTATATTTTAGCTTTATACATTATTCTTTTTTTTAATAATTTTTATTTTATTATTATGGACTACATAGATAATTTTTGCATTTTAAAGACTATGTACTGTATTTGTGATAGATGTTATGGATTCTAGTTATTTATGTAGTAGCATCTTGTAAAAAATTTTCCGCTCTGTTTATTTTTGCCTCATTTTTTAAACAGTTTTCTTTTTTTTTTGTTTCAGAAGCAGAACAACTAACATGGCAGAGGGCGGCGCTCGAGCACCCCTAGCGCCATTTCGACATCGTCAGGTACATTGAATTCATCCCCAAACACTCGTATATTATTCATTTCATAACCGGGGAGCGGTTACAACAGTGAATATGAGTCATCGCATTTCACAATATACACAAATGTAGAAGCATATCTACGTACCAAAGTTTTCAAACGTTCAAACGCTTTTTATGGGGTCATTCATACCCAGAATGTGCCACTGCACCGCACGATCGATGCCGAATTTCTCCAATAAATATATATATTTTATATTTATTAAGTCATTTATATAGATGTTTTTGGCATGTTTATGATTATATTTTTGGTTATATTTTTTCTTTGCCGATTATCAAAAATTTGGCACATTACTTTCATCTATATTTATAATCACGATTGCCATTTTCTTTTCCTTTTGAAAAATATTTTGAACGTTATTTTTAAAGTAATGATTTTTTTTTAATTTTCTAATAGTGAAATTGCGGAAACATAATTGAAGATTGTGTTTATTTAATGATACTTTGATAAACATATTTTTAATTGAAAATGTCTTTGATTACTTAACCCTTTACATTCGTGACGTTTTGTAGCGTTATTGGCTGTTTTTTAACTCCAAACTTAAAATTATTGTACAAAAAAATGTATTTTTTTATAAATTAAAGTTTTTATATTTTTAAATTTTATATAATTTTTTTTGTTTAGTGGTTTTATGTAAAATATATAGATTTATTTAAAAAAAAATCTAAAAAAAGTTTTCGCCACTATTTCAAAAATTTTCTTAAAAAACAGTAGATTGAGGTATACTGATCTACATAATCGTTTATCATTCTATATTTATAAGAATTAAAAAAAAATAACTTAAAACAGTTTTAATGCCAAAAATGCAGTTCAATTTGTGGCTAATTTAAGATAAGAAAGTGTTATTTTACACTTTATAATATTAAACAGAAAAAGTATGGGAATTCATTTCCAAAAAATAAGTAGTACAATGTATGTGTTGTCCAAACGGCACTCGCGTGCAAAGGGTTAATAATATTTTTATATCAATTTTTGATTTATGTAAAAAGGTTAACCGCTATTCTATAATCTTTTGTTACAATATATAGTAGTGTACCATATTTTTACGTCGATCCGATGCGGATCATACTGCGGTTCATTTTTGCGATCATCGCCGAAATTCTTTTAATTGACGCTTAATCGCCCACAGTGAACGGATTAATCGTTCGTTTTATTTATTGCGCTCGTTTTTGAATTACGTTTTTTTTTTTTTTTGAAAACGTAATTTACACCGCGACGTTATCCATCGTAACGGTATCGTTTGTGTACGCTATAAACGTATACATATCATCGTCGCGGTTTATATCTCGTATATTTCGAAATATGTGTTTTTTTTCTGTTTTATTTCATTATGCGTTATTGATATTGATAATTATAATATGTCTTATACGATGCTTTCTGATATAAGTTTTAATTTTTTTATGAATATTTTTAAGTTTTATATGGGTAGTGTGTTTGAAAAAATCAACCGTCATTAATGTGTACTCATCTTGTAGAAATTTATATTAAACCGTCGATGAAAATCTTGAAGATTTTAATGTTATTACATAAAATAAGAATGTTTCGTCGTTATATATAAATATCAACAATTTCTCTCAATATATATTTTTTTGTTTTAAAATAAAGCTAAAAATGATTTTGAATGGTTACTTATATAAATATATTAATTACTTATTCTGAATATGTTAATCATAAAATTTGTAGTTATTTAAAAATAATGCAGTTGTTTTTGTTAGAACTATATTATATTTATAAACTGATATTATGAACTATATTATAATACAAAATGACGAATTTAGAAAAATATCAGTTATCCTAGCTAGAAGAACCTAGATTCATAAAGTATTATTTGAACTGATTAAAATAACTTTTTATTGTTTCTATTTTATTTTGAAGCTGTAATAATGTGGAAACAAATGTTTTAAATTATATATATATATATATATATATATATATATATATATATATATATATATATTCGATATGAAGTTTAACCGTGATTTCTTTATTTGTTTTCGTATAAAATTTCACATTTGCTGTCGTCGATGTATTTATCGTTTTGACTTTTTAATATTCTTCAATAGATCAAAGAAAAAAAAATACGTTAGAAACGGGAAAAAAATGGCCATCGTCACACCTGGTCTTCTGACGTTTCTTCGGATGCTCGTAAAATACGCGTTCGTTTGTTGCTTTGTGTGCTTTTTAACGAGCTCGTTGTAAACGCCGTCAATTTTTAGTGCGTGTACGTTTGTTTATATTTCTATATTTTATTATTCTGTTAGTTTAATTTTGACGTTTTGATTGTTGTGTGAATCGATGATCTATTTTAATCGATTTCGTAATGTTTAATCGTATTTTTATATACTTTATCTATTATATAATTTTCATCGAAATTACTTTTATCAAAGACAATTTTTCATCAAACTTTGTATTAATGTATTTCTGTTGTTAATATAATAAGTGACATACAAACATGTTTTTATATCAACTATATATAACATGTGCCATTTTAAAAGACGTATAAAAATCTTATATTTTAAAAATTCAGTAATTTTTATTTCTCTTTCTAAAATTAATGTTTGATTTCTGTAAAATATTTAAATTTATGCTGTTTGTATTAAAATTAACACCCGCAGTAGATTAATTAAGAGTAACATTCCTTTTTAGTATCTGTTTAAATCTTCACCATATTGCATTCAGGTGTTTAAATTTGAAGACAATTATTTAGAAAATTAATCAGTGCCTTAAAATTGAAAAAAACTTCAATTCTGAAATTTGATTACAAATTTTTATGGAATAATTTTTTTTTTTTACTTTATATAGTACGCATTTTTTTTTATTAAAAATGTATCAAATGATAATTTTGATTAAGTACTGTTGCATTTTCAAAGGGTTTGGTAATTATAGCCGAAGGGTTGGAATTCATAGATGGGATTGCGATGTAAACTGATATTACGTTAGGGTAGTTTCATATATGAATTTTAATTATTCGTTATGCAAAATCCGTGCGATACAATTACATATTTCATACAGAATCAGTTTATTGTCATATAATCATCATACTTTGTTGGGTTCGTTTTGAAAACAGGTCATTAGTGAATAATTAGATACCGTTTTTCCAATTTAACCTGTAGATATAATGTCGAGTCGTTCACAAAAAAAGAAAACGAATCACTCTTCAGCGATTTCCTTAATGAGAGGTTCGGTTTAGTGACGACCGCGAAAGTCGACGGTTAATTGACCGTGAAATACTTGCAAATTATTCGTTGTTGTTTAAGTAATAATAATAGCAGGGGGGTTTTCTTTATTAAAAAAAAATACGAAAATGTATCGCGCGTTCGTTTCGACGGAATAAATACGGAGACACGCGAATACATAATTATTTTAGGATTGTTTTCGTTCTTAACAGAAGAAACAAGATAAAAAAGATTTTTACGCACTATTCTATTCATTTTTTTCTTTAACGATATGTAAATATTTTTGAAATATTATAAAACATTTTTTTTAATCATATTATAAGTTTCTATTGTATTTTTATTGTTCAATTTTTCTTATATTTTGTATATATATATATATGATATATATATATATATATATATATATATATATATATATATATATATATATATATATATATAATAGTAATTGTTACAGCATTACTTTTTCCTTATCAAAAATTACACACTTATAGACAACAAGATTTTTTTTTATTTTTCACAATATCAAGTTATTTTATGTAGGATTTGACATATCACCGTATTTTTATTCTATTAGAAATTTAATAATGTCATAACAATACAAAATAATTTTGAACAATTTTATGAAAAAAATATATAATAAATTATGTTTCAATTTTTACTTATCCAAATTTTTCCGTACAATCCTAATTATTCATCATCCCAAAAAAAGAAACAGTTAAGTTAGTCGTGATTTGTATCTCATGAACTTTATGGACATGCGTGTGTATCTCGAGTGTCTTCTTTTTTAACGCTGACGTGTTTACAATTTTGTACTCGTATCTTTAGTTTTTTTTTTTTTTTAATACTATATATATATTTTTTAATCGGCCACATTTAACGTTTGCCTTTTCTTCAGATGTAATTACCGGTTCGTAAACGTCATCGTTTCGAAATACGCACTCGGTAATTAACGCTTATGTAAAAGTGATCGCGTTCTTTTATTATTTCACCTGAGTTCAGTTTGAATGCATATATTTACACAAACACACACACACACACACACACATTTTTTTTTCTTCAATCTTGATCCTATTGACTGACAGTTTTTAACCCCTCGGCTCTTTCGAAAATCGCTCTTGCGAAGGTGCCGCTTATTATTATCGATTTTTTTTCATTTTTGTTCTGTAATCTATTTAATTGGATTATCGTTTTAACGTTAATGTAAATTAACGATTTGGCAACGTCTTTGCGCGATTTTCATTAGTTTTGACATGTTTAAAAAACACGTATCGTATTATATATTATATAAAATATAGGGAAGGAAAATTGAATATTGAATATGTTTCGCATTACGGTACGACGTCGTAAGTGTCGTACGATCGTTTCGTTAAATTTATGCAATAAAATCGTTCGTCGTCGTCGTCGTGTGTCCTTTCTTCTTTTCTCGGGAAAAACGTGCTCGGTTCAGTTCTATTGACTAATAAATTGTCAACGATGCAAATGTCTTCATCGGTCGTTCGTTACGAGGGTTGCCTTCTCTACTATGAGAAAATACTTTATGGTTTGGTCGTTTTAATTTATTCGTATGTTTCTCTCCCCTTTTCCATATATATGGTAAAGTTTATCTCTTTACTTTTTGTCCAGTTGTTGCGGTTATGAAAACGTTCCTAGAATAATATTTTTGTTCAGTATTGCGAAATTATTGTTATTTTAATATTAGGTTACTTTGAAAATAATCAGAATTATTAACGAAAATATAAATGAGTTAGATTTTATGTAGAACAATTTTGGATTTTTTTTAAATCTTATATGTTGTATTGATTTTTCCTTATTTTCAAATGTATGATTTTTGGAATAATCATATGAATATATAAAAACATTTATATTTTTAGATTTAAATGCTATAAGTTAAACTTAAACAATTGTCATATCATAAGTTATCAAAACTTGATGTACTTTTATATTAACAAAAATGTCTTTTTTTACTTAAAATAAATAAGCTGTTGTGATTGACGCCCTTTGCGTATCGAATTTTTTAATTTTATTTTATAATGTAAGAGAAAATTAAAATGGAAAAATAATTGACATTTTATGTATATGTTATTTATGTTAATTTAATAAATTACACGCTGTTTTCGTTTATACAGTTTCATTTTATGAAAAGTAGAATTATTATTATTTTTTTCTTAATTTATGAAACACGTTCACCGAAGGTTAAAATTTGCTTTTAATCTTTCGAGAACTGTTGTATATATCAACCGTGTGTCTTTTTTTATATATTTATTTAACGTAATCAAAGTTTAGTTGAAATGCAGTCGTATTAAAATCGGCGAAGCGTATTATTATGCCGTACACAGGCCGAACAATGACTGAATTCATTATTTATTTTCAATAATAACAAGACTTGCATCTCGCTAATTCGAATTGATTAGTAGATGTAGTTCGTTATTTCTTCACGATCTCGTGTTGTATACAATAATATATAAAGTATCGTTTAAAAGCGATAGTGGTACGGTAATTTTGTAACGGCGAACAATAACTATATCTTGTGTGTATATTCAGTATGTACGATAAATTAGAACACGAAGGTGGTTAATTGGACGTTTGTAGATTTATCGGAATCGTTACATTCGATTAAGGATAATCGGAATCGATAATATTCTTAAATTCCTCATATTATAGCGGGTTTTGCGTTATCGTAACGATTTTTTTTTTATTGTGACATAATTATAGATTACATTAGATTCTATAGTGCGACACGACGACGGCGGGATTAATGAGATTTTTTTACATTCACTTCGATAAATTAACGCGGAGCTGAATTTATTTTCTGAAAATGTGAGACAAAACTGGCCGTATTTTCTCAAAAGCTCCCGAAGAGACCGATTCAATCGTTCGCGGCCAATAATCTCCGTGTAAAATATGATAATCGGTTGAATTATGTCTTCTGCGCTTCGAATTTTGAAGTGCGTTCAATCTTCACGAGGGTTTTCTAATCTTCATTTAATACGAAACGACGCATAATCGTATCCGGAGGGTTCGGTTTGATTTATCGATACACCCTGTATATTATACATTAATATTTATATATATGTGCGGTTGTCGAGTATGCCACCTGTATGGACAGTGGTCAATTTCACGGTCGAATCGTGTACAGACAGTCAATTAACTCGACTTGATCGGTTAAATGCTCATTTAATATATATATATATATATATATATATATATATATATATATATATATATATATATATATATATATATATATATATGAGCTTTTCGAACGGTGTGAAGTGTTTCGTATTTATTTATGTTCGTAGTTGTATTATTTATTTATTGATTTTTATATCTGTCACAGCAAATAACTTGTTAATGAGAATCTAAACGAAACATTCAGATAATTATAAGATGTCAAATTACAATAGTGAAATTTCATATTAATTTTGTCACTATTTTACATTTTAAAATTCATATCAATTTTTCAACTAGTACGGTAGCACTTTCAAAATGATTACGCAATTTTAACTTCAATAAAAATCATTTATATTATTATTATTTTTTTGTGCATACCAATATAGGAAACTGAATCAAATTTCAGCATTAAAAAAGAAACACCTCTCTAAGCGTACCAGATGAATTTATCAACCATAATTTGTTTATTGTAATTTTGCTACGTCGACCGTAACGAACTAGTAGACCGTTCATTTTCTATAATTGCACTGCCAGATAGATAGTTGGACAACTGTTTGACATTTGCTTGCATAATTTTTTTTTTCACTACGACAATTACAAATATATTTGTTGTACGTTTTATTTACTGTCGATTTATTGTTATCTGAAAGGTTGCAATCGTCGATCGATATCAAGGACGAAACGTTCGAGCACATTTTTACGAGTTTATGATAAGTCATCATCGACGCAAACGATCAATTGACATATATAATAAATTTTCATCGACCCCATGACTTTGCAGTTGCACTTGAAAATATTGTAAACAAACTCTTGACATGAAATATCTTCTTTTTATTTATTTTATTTTATGTACAGCGAAAACGATCATTATATTATTATTTAGGTTTTCATTTCAAATGCGTATTATAATTTTTATAATATAATAAAGATATCTTGATTTCAGAATCAGAAATATTGATTTGGTTTTCATTTTTTATTTATGGAAAATATTTTTGTATTTCAAAATTTTATGTCAAGTTATTAAATCGATATATTATATGTTAAGTATTTATCCGACGATTGAAGAGTCGAATTATGTAATGGTTGTGTTATGAAAAATTAACTAATACTTATCCTATCTTGTTTTTTCCAGTTTAATAATGGCATTTTTAAATGTAAAGTTTAATATGCTTCCATCTCATTGTATTTAAGTGCTAAAATATGATAATATATAGTAGTATTTCATTCTCTCAACCATTTAAATAAATATTGTTTTAAATCGTAATTATTATTTTTTTATATAAATCTAGAAATTTATCAGTATTTAATATTCTTAAGGACCATTTGTTAGCGTAATAATAAATCATATATATATAATATTACAACAAAGGAAGGGAAGTACAAGATATCTTTCAAGCTTCTTAGTGTTGATTTATTTTTTACGGGGTTGAGTTGTGGAGCTTTTTATGTACTTATATGGATTATGAAGGGCGTCTAATATTTTGAAAATATATTCGTTTTATTTTCGCATTTCACGTAAAACTAGCTGAATGAAATATGTATACTTTCAGTTTTTTAATATAGTATACTTTTTCATTAGAATATTCTTCGACACACTGACATCATTTACGTCAACGTGTTAATTGATTATTTATGGAACACATTTTCTAATTTAGCCGATATCCTAAACCGAACGTATAAACTTCGTAAATCATATCATAAAAATGTAACACTTCATAATAAACGAGACCTTAGTTATTAACCGAGGAATTGTCGATAGTGTCCCGCTGATTCGTCTGACCCTACGCGTCGCCCGATTGAAAGGCAGTGACCCTATCCGGTGCCTTCTCCTCTTATGTGTGTAAGGTCAATGTCGCCGGGGTGTTTTGTCGAACATATATTTATTCAGTGTGGGTGGTTTGTGTTGGATTTTGCGCGCGCCGGAATAAGACGATCAATTTTCGCGCCATTTATGGCGAGACCCCACAGTCTATATATATATGATGCATCTGATGGTCTGAAGCTTAATAAAAATCGCATCGTACACGATTGTCTCGGATACGTTCGAATATGTGCTCTTTACGCCGTTTTGTGACATTCTCATCGGTCAATAGTACTATTTTTGAAAGTGATTCGAACTCGTTTGCCAAAAAGTGCACTCGGGAATTCGTGGAATTCGCCGTCGTGTGCACTTTTTGTTCGGCGTTCGCATGTTTCAAGTATAAATTTCAATGTTTTGCTCGATAAATAATTGTCACAGGTATACGGTTCATATTACAATGCATAGTTACAATTTTTATTTTCGATATGTTAGATATATTTTTAATGGAGTTTGTTTTTAGTTTTGTATTGTTTTTCTTTAGTTTTGTATTGTTATTGAGAAGTCTATCAATAGTTGAAAAAAAGTGTTATAGCGTGAGAACTAGGAAGTTTTCTTTAACCTTTCTCTAATAGAGAATCATTTAAAACTAAAAGTCTTATTTTTGTTTTCTCTTAACAATATTTTTTTGCTATTAATAAAGCTATTGGTGTATATTTTCACAAATTATTTTGATAATAACTGTATAACTGATAAAATATAATGTCTCGTTTATTGATAAAAATGTTATTTAATGCGTTAATGATGAATGATCTTGAAATTATGATTTCACCTGATGCTTCGACTTATTAACTTAATTCATTTCTGTCTGAAATTGTGTCTCAAAAAGTTCGCATTTAGAGACCTAGTTTACTATTAAATCTCAGAAAAAATAAATAGTGTGTCTTGTATAATATTATAAACAAGAAAAAAATATTATATATGAAAGTGATAATAAAAATGTCATTGCCAAATTATAAAAAGTATGTGTAATTTTTATTTTCATTTTACTTTAGAACCATTTTATCTTATATATTGGTTTATTTTTTTTTTTATAATTGTGATATTTTTATTATGTTAAAAGACTTTGAAATAATATTATATTTTTTCGTTTCGACTTTTAATAGCCAGGATTCGGATTCTCGAGCGTTTCGTGTTTAACAAATTTTTACCGTTTCGAACGGTCGATCGTGTCTCATTAGTTTGTTCGGGAAAGTTTCACCGTACCTAAAACGAACATTCCTCATTTCGCTCCCCGTTTTAATTTTACCATTTCATTATTATTTGACGGTTCTGGTACGATCTATAAGGCTGTATCTAATTATTGAAGCTCGGCTTTCTTTATTGCCGGGATTCGATAGCTGTTAGTTTGTGAAAGTTGTAATGCATCGGCGACGTGCTCTCAGTTGCCGATGATTAATCCTTTTGCATTTTGTCGACACTCGGTTTTTGAATCGATTTCGCATTGTAGGGTAACCATGCTTCGGCCTCGTATTTTAACGTTTTATGGAACACAGCATATCGTTTCTTTTTTTTTTTCATCGATTCCTTCACGTACGCGGTTCGCTTTTGCTTTCGAAATCAATTAACAGATTTACACAGATGTATAATTACACATTGACAAATTGCACAATTTTCAATATAGGATTTAATTTCTAACGTATCGGTTTCAATAAATTATAGAAATGCTTTTTCGTTAAGTTATCGCTAAGAAAGTACATTAATTAACTTTATCAAAAAGTGTTGTCTATATATTATTTATGTAAGTTAAATGTGGGTTTGTGAAATTGGTGAAATTTTATAAACGACTAGTGTGCTTCAATAATATTAAATAAGATTTTGTCCGTAGATTTATTACTTATTTTTTAAAAACATTAAATGAACCGCATGATGGTGTTTCTTAGATTTAATGTTATACAATATATTACTTTCTATTTATTTTTGTAAATTTCTTTTGAAGTAGTGAAAAAAATTGACGCATCAAACTGTTATAGGTTTCGTGAATGCTTTATATGTTTATGAGCTGTTTTCACAATATTTTAGTTTTATGAATGTTAGAAGTCTTCAAGCTGCTGAATCATATTAAATTTTATAGATTATTAAATTTTGAGGATGAATATACGGTGTAATTTGGTTAACCTGGCTATCGTTTGAAGTGGTTAGAACCCTTGGAGTAGATCCAAATTTCTATTCGATTATTACTATTCTTCATAAGATTTTAAATTGATTGTTCTATGACGATATTTATGGGTTCTTGAATTATATTTCTTATATTATTTATAAAATTCTTCAAATTACTTGAAATGTAACGATTGTTTTAGTAATTATTTAAAAGATTAAATATGATTATATCATTACATTATTGATTTGTCGTAACATGAAAATCTCGCCGTAGGCCCTTATCATGACACCATCTCTATTTGTTTCTGGTATTGTTTCGACGACCTTAACAAAAAGTCGTACAAAATATAGTCGTAACGAGGTTGGCGATTTATTAGATCTTAGATCTATCATGTAGTATTTAGGATGATTTTTAAAAAGAGCTGAATTTATTGTCAAGCACAAAATATTTTTTTTATATAGCGATGAACAGAATATATACGATATTACCACCAAGTCCTATGACTTTATATAATTATATTTATCTAACTTTATTTAATATAATAATATTATCTTAGTTATAAAATGTGCAACGGTTGTAAATATGCGTTGAAAGTTATGGTTTATGCGGTTAATTTATATTTATACATTTTTATATTTATAGTATGCATTGCAATTTTTTCATACTATTTATTTATCTTATCTTCTACTAGATAATTTCGTGATGTACCTTACTTTAGTAATATTTTTATCGTTTACCGTTTCATTAATGAATGTTTCTATATTCTGTGTATTAATTGTGATAGATTAATATTTTTTATGCTATGTGTACTATATTGATATAATAAAAAAAATGATGTAAATATTTCCTTTAATTTAAAAATATATAATATTTATTAATTAATTATTTTACTTATTGCATTTTAACTAATGATCACAATTCAATGATACATCATTATTTAATTATGTAAAATCTGTATAAATTCTAAATCTATGATCGTGTACAATTATTCCTTGCGCATTGTAGGTGTCGACATCGCAATAATTCCTTGCTCACATAACGATCATAATAAACGAGCGCAGGTTGTGTAGATTTTCTCACGACATTCTACGACGATTTGCCTCACGTTAAATGCATCGTCGCGTCGTATGTCAGGCACGTCGCTATTGCCGCATTTCCTCTCCCTTTCCCCTCCCCGCCGTTTACGTGTTGCACAATGATAAAGTGATCTCTTCCATCCCTTCAGTTAAGTTAAAAATAAAAATAACTGACCGGTTAACCGTCGTCCACTCGGGTTTTAAAATATTCTTAGACACTTTCACTTTTAGTTCGTTCAGAAGATGAAAGTACCTGGCACATTGCAGAAATGAATACATCATCAATGTTTCCTTATTGCTTTGTTTCCTCGTTCTTATTATTGCCTCTTCGATTTAGACCGTTCGTTTAGAAATTGGTTTTCCACTATTGTTTCCGTGAAAATTGACGAATGGCTAGCACACTAGCT
Organism: Leptonema lineaticorne; assembly: GCA_024500535.1. Lineage (NCBI taxonomy): Eukaryota > Metazoa > Arthropoda > Insecta > Trichoptera > Hydropsychidae > Leptonema > Leptonema lineaticorne. The sequence goes on from JANIJI010000021.1 coordinate 3,418,339, forward strand.
TTTTCTCGTTATCTTTCAAATCTATTTAATGTTAATAGCGACGTTAACGGGTTAAGGACAAATTGTACATTGCCAGTTTTTATCGCGTCACGATGGCCGTCGAAGGACAACACGATGATTTATAAAGTTTCGGTATCCGTAAATTTTTGCTACCTTGCGTGTTTCGGCGTTTTAAATAATGCAATTATTTTTATGGCCGACACTTTAGATTTGGACCGGTTTTAGCCTAAAAAATCTTTCGAACATTCCCGTTTTATCTCTAAAAATTCATTAATTCGAACGTTTGTCCTTCGTGCGATGATTTTTTATTTTATTTGTTTGTTTTTAATACACTATACATTTTATATCGGTTTTGATGAAAATGTTGTTTGTTTTTAATATTATATATTTGGTTATATATGCTTAGGGTTTATTTGAGAAAAATTGTTCATTTATAATTCAAACCGCGTACACGCGCGCACACACACACACACACACACACACACACACACACATATATATATATATATATATATAATGCAAAAATGAAAATATTCGTGAAGCGATCAAAGTAATTTATGATTTTTTTTATCTATATCGCAACATAATGATACACTTTCATAAATATTGACATTTCTTCGTACACGTACGTTTTATTTAACATCATATCAAAAAAAAGAAAGAAAAAAAGGCTACTCTGTACTATCTGGTTAACGGTTGTCGCACTTGAAGGCGTCATAAATTTGTCATTACGTCGCTTACACATTATTGACACGACTTTCACGGTTTGTTTTTGAACTTATTGTGTTCTTTTGATCGTTCGATAGACAGCCGGTGCTTGCGCGTTATGATTTGTATATACGACGCGTCGTTTCAATCGGAAAAACGGCACAATTCGCTTTTCCGAAATTTTCACTATATATGTAAACGTATTTTTATATTTCTGTTTACTTTTAAAGTATTGATTTTAATGTGTGTTTTCATTTTATTTTTGTGTTTTGCTTTTTTTCATATGTGACGTGCTTTTTAGGTATGCATGATACATTCTAAGTGTGTCGTTTTTAATGTTGCGTTCGAAAAAAAATTCAATGACTTTTTAAAGTTAATAATACTATTTAAGTCCAATTATATTGTTTTTCATATTATGTAAATTCATGGGAATCTTTGTATAAATTAATTTGTAATATGAATATATACAATATGATTTAAAGGCTAAAATGTTATTATTTTTCAGTCGAATTATCGATTTATTTTTATATTTATAATTTTGATATTTTTTAGTAAAAGAAAATGTAATCTCACATTTATTAAATGTTTCATAATGATAATCTGTTTATGATCATTGTTGATTGCCTTTTTAAGATATTTTGTTGTAAAGTAGAATTTTAAAATAGCTTATTTTTTTAATATCATTCTAATTATAATTTATATATTTTTATACACGCTTTTTTATCTTTGTGATCTTATGTTAATTTTTTTGTACATTAATATTCCATTTAAGAAATTTATATTTAAAACTTATAATTTTGCAATTCATATACGTATATAAACAATTTATTACTTTAAAATATAAATACACGAATTTTACCATCAAAAATCGTATATAATTTTAAAAGTTTCATTTTTTTATCAAAAATCTTTTTTTAAGTTTTTAATAAAAAAAAAATCTCATTAACTTTTATTATAAATGAAATGATTGATTACGTGTGTGTCAATTTTTTTTAATGTTCATTCAAGAAACATGTACACATTACACATATTCAACATCCATAAAATGCTTTACATGATATGCGTCGAGAGAAAAAAACGTATTCATTAGCTAATTAACTTTTTTTTTACTTATTACTCGTTATTATACTATTTTGTGCACGAGCTTAGTTTGTTTAATTCGCTTTATTTGTTTTTATGCATTTTATTTTTATTATCTTGTGTGTTCAACGATTTTTTTTTTTACTTTATCAAAAAGATCATAAATATCATACACATTCTTAATTTAATCCTTCATTTGAAATATCTCAAGAGCTCGTATGAGACGATTGATTCTCGAATTTTTCTTTCAATTTTACTATATCATTGAAGCAATGAAAATTCGATCGATCATCAACTGGTCTATTAAATTTATTCATTGCCTACACACACACACCGGGCGTTCGTTTCGTTGATAAATAGCATCCGGCTATTTAATATTATATACATATTTAAACGATACGATACATTTCTCTTTTGCTTGTGATTTTTCGCCTCATAAATAAATATGAACAACATCGAGATTATATATATAGTATATATGTCCTCTGATTTTGTTTGCTTTCGCAGTGAAAGTATGCACAATTGTCAGTAATCAGGATAGCTTCCCTTTTCATTTTTTTTTTGGGAACAGGATCCTTTAATACTGCGTTACGGTAAACACACGGACATACACACATATATGCGCATATATTTTATCGTGTACCGAGTCGATTTGTTTGTCTTTCGGTGTCGACCTGACTTTAATTATTTTCCTTGCTGCGGACGCCGGTCGTAAACCTTTTGTAAACACGGCTTTCGCGGTCTCGACGATGGCAATGTGTTGTTGTTGCCTATTATTGCCGTGTCGATCTTCTTCCTTTTTAACTGTCGTTTTAATTTTTCCTTATATATCTCATCTGACGTTATTATTATTTGTTTGTCGTTTTAATTTTGTTGATGTTCGCAACGTAAAACGTTTGAATCGATTGAAATTTACGGAATTAGTCATCAAGTGAAGGTTCATAAACTTCGGAACCGGTTCATTTGTATTATTGGAAATCACTTACATATATATACATATATTTAAATTCGATGAAAAGTATCTTCATTAAATGTTAATTTTTTAGTACGTGAAGTCACGTGGATTCATGATGGAATTAAATAGCATATAACCTCTCAAAATATAGATCATCATACAATAATAACTCGTTATTTATAAAATAAAGTATATATAGTTGTGGATTGACGAGTATTTTTTTTTAAATTGATTATTATAATTTGATCTTTCATTCGTATCAATTCACATTCAGTTGCAGTTGCATTATTCATTTCATCTACCTGCGTTACAATTAATCATATTAACACATGTGCTATTGAAATATTTATAATAACCGTTGTTTATTTTTTAAATGTTCGTTGGCGGTCTCGTTTATTTTGTGAATTTGTGCATTTTTTTTTCTTTGAAAAAAAAAATTTTTATAGTTGTAACACGACACTAGATATTTTCTGAGCCTTTGTTACATACAAAGTCATGACGATCAGGTTTCGACTGCGGGGCTACTTTCGCCGGGGTCGCAATTTGATCGATTCGTACATGCATATGATGTACGCATTCGCGGATCAAAGTTGAAACAGCTTCATCGACAAACACAAAAGGCTTCTTCGGTTTGACGAACAGAAACGTTCTTAGGAATAGAACCGCAATAGAAAAAAAAAATATGCAAAAACACACTAGATCCAATCGTGAGCGAGTCTACGACGCGTTTCGTGATCCGCGAGCTCTTTTTAATTTATATGCGTCGTTTAATTTAACCCGTTCGCGTTCTGTTTCTGTACATATTTATGTACGTTGTATTTGTGAAGAATGTGTTGAATTGTGACATGAATGTATATATTTTTTTTATGTCATTATTGTATTTCGAATAATAATAATACTTCAATCCTCGTTTATATTCTAGATAATTATTATGTTCTCTAATAAATTGTTTCAATTTAATTTAATCTTAAATAAAAATCTGATGTCGATGAAATATTTCTTTAGTTTTGTTTTAATTTTAACTTGTTATTTTAGTTCGTGATTCAGTTATACTAAAAACACTAAAATAACTATGAAACAGTTTGTAATTTGAAATATTTTAGTTTAAAGCGATGACATTTCGAATTGTTTTATATATATAGTACATAAAACGTATATAAAGGTATTTTATGTATATAAAGAACTATCATGAATTATATTATTGAATTAAATAGTTATTTTTTTGCAATTTACTAAAAATCGTTGATATTTACATAAATCAATCATATTTTAATTATTTGTATCTTGATTCCTTTCTAAATATATGAATGCATTATCTTTTGTGTAATAATAGATAAATACATAAAAAAAAAACATTAAAAATGCTTTATGAAAGGTCCATTAATTGTTGTTTTATTTATATAATCATTTAGATTTTTTTTTGTAATTTAACAGTATCACGTTGTTTGCACGTAACATATTCGAATGTTGCGCTCTTTAAATAAGAAAATCAATCATACATTATTTATCTGTTGTGTAAGGAAATTTTGATCGATTGCTTGCGTTTTCTTCGAAAGTGTTATGGCGTTTTGTTTCTGTTTAGTCTTTGAAGTGCCAAAACGTTGACTTTTTTCTTATTTTTATTCTTCTTCTTCTTCTTCTTCGATTACTACTACTACTATTATTATTGCGAAACAAATGTGAATGGTGCTGACTAGCGAAATAAAATAGAATACAATAATAAAAATGCGATTTCGCGGTATCGGTATATTTTATTGTGTTTTGGCTTCTTGATTTTTGTTTTCGCGAAAAGTCAGCGCGAACAAATCGAATTTGTGAGACTTGGCGCGTTTTTTTCTTTATTTGCTCGATTTTTTTCACATTTTTGTTTTTGTGTATATATGCCGTTTGTTACCCTGCGAATTTGTTACGCTTGTGAACATTGTAATTTAGTTACTACGATTCGTTTTTATTATTACTGTTTTTGTTGTTTGTTGTTTGTGTACGTACAAAAAAGTGGATTTTCATCGATGTAGTCTCGTAATCGGAATTGTTTCATTTTTATCTCGTTTTCTTTTGCCCCGCAGACATGTCTCACTGAATTGTATTTTCAGATGAGATTCCTTTTATTTCATCGCAAAATATCTATATTTAGAAGAATGTTTCTTGTCTCTGTTGACCGCTTGAAATATGTATCTAAAATTATCCAGAACGTGTTCAAGGAAAATTATATATATTTATATATTTTCTATTGTTGTTTTTGGATTATGTTAAGTGATGATTTAATATTATGATCTTTTGTTTTTAAATATATGATAAAAATATTTTCAAGTGGTATTTCGCTATTTTTATGTTGCTTTGATGAAAAATTATCGCGGCAGACTTCTTCAGATTTTGAAAATAAATAATGAATATAGGTAAATTTTCAACTACAAAAATTTCATGTCGCGTATTAGAAAAAAAAAAATTTAATTGATGCTTCCTCATTTTCGTACCATTTTTGATATGCAGGTTTTGAAATTATATTGCACTTTTTGGCACGCGTGCCATAAGTTTATATTTTTGTATGCTGTCGAATTTTAATATCTGAAACATAATCATTATTATAATTCATAATAATAATATATAAGGTCTATGTTAAAAATCGTTTAATCACATATGTTGCATTTTATTCTTCAATTTCTAAGAAAATGCTATCAATGTATTTTCTTTATTAAAATTTTCTCTTTCGATTAATACTGAATAATTTAATAATATTTACGGTATTTACATTACGTTTATTTGTATTTTTTTTTTTTTTTTGTAAATTTGATTTTGGTTAATAAGAAAAATTCTAATTAATTACAAAAATATTTCTTAATAAATCAAATGTTGAAAGGTTTACGATAGTCTTAACGTTTTTTTGGTATTGTTATTTAAATAATATATTAAGTTCTATTTTTAATAATATTTTTTATTATCAAGTTTATCTCGTGGTGATAAGACAATTGATTATTTTTTTTTATCAAATATAACATAATATTTTATTTGCAACATACTTTGAATTTGAGACGAACATTTCTGAGAAAATTCATTTTAACAAAATTAATTGTACCATTCATAAATTTTGAAGACTTAATATGAATCTTAAATTAAAAAAAAAATAACGTAAATTTTGTCCGCTGACTCAAGCGATTATATCTCCATATAGTAATTCACAGCGATATCTTTAGGCGAATTATAAAAATTATTTAGCCGAGTATCAAACCAAATATTATTACAGTAAAATATATATAATAATAAAAAAAAATACATATACTACGAAAAATTATATATTTATTTATTCTCACTCCTTTATTTTTTATTTATTTCGTATTATCCTGTTGCGGTTACGATTTACGATTATTACACTGTCTATAACTGCTTTCTATGCAGATCTTTCAGTCATAAAATATCTGTATCGGATCGATCGCCAACCAGCAATTGCAACGTCCATTTATCATAATTCAGTTTGCGTGCCCACACTTACAATATATAAAATATATATTGTATATAAGCGAAAAGGTTCTATTATATTATATATATATTTCCTATGAGCATTGTGTCCTGTTAATAAATACTGTCGAGCAACCTATCATTTCGTTCTACAAAAAAAAAATCTTTTTCAATAATAGCATTCTAGCGTGTATTTCTCACTTCTGAGAAGTTCTTTAATTTTTATAATAATATCGTATTGGTTTGATGTGTATGTTTGCCGCCTTGTTAATGTTTTGTTTTCGCCTATCATTGTGACACTTAATGAGAATGTTGCCTGTATCGTGTGTTTTTGATGTTAACAATTTTGCGAACGGGGCATTGAACTCGTTCATATTTAAAAATTTAATTCTAGGTCTTATTTTTTTGAATACTTATATATATATATATATTTATTTTATCTAGCAAAGATAAGAAGTTTAAAATTTTTGTTAATGAATAAAATTCGAATGAAAATCTAATATTTTCTAAATTTGATTTTAATTAACAAACTATATTTCATTCAATGTTTATTGTTTTTTATGGTTAAATATTTTTAACAATTTTATACTTATTTTTTAATGACGTGTTTATTGTGTTCGCTTGTATGCAGTGTTGTTTCTATTTATTTTTCAAAGATCAATAATCGTTGATTTATTGTTTTATCGTTCAGTATTACTAATATTTAACTGTAATAATTCATATTTTATGTTCGTTTTCCGATTATTTTTATAATAGTAATCGAGATGTCGAAACCAGATTAATATTTAAAATATGCGTAACTCGTTAAATTTAGAATGATATTTGACAGCAGTACTAGTAAATTTAAAATAAATTCTCGATATATATTCAAAATCGTTCATTGAATTCCCTTGAATATTCCTTTAGTTTATTAACACGATATAAAACAGAATGGAGTACGAAATTTAATGATTAAAATCGGTTATTTCTAGAATAAGGCGACTTATCAAATAATATCTCATTCTAAAGATAGCATATAAACAAAGTCGAGCTTTACTATTCCTAGAAAAGCCAGACACGGATGCATCCTGTCTACATTTTTGATTTATATCCATTGACCATAGAAGCGTTCAATATAAACACGCTTCGGTTATCATGGGCAATTTCGCCACGGAAATATCTTTGTCCGTTCTTTTTTTTTTTAACCGCTAGCTTTATTTACATCTGACGCTAAATACTATAAATGATAGTTGCCCGCCACAAACGTAGCGCCTCTATAATAATAATCCGATCAAACGTATTTCCCCCCTCTGATATATTTATTATTATTTTGAATCATATAAGAAAAACCACCCTTCAATTATTTCGAGGATTTATACGATTCGATAAGCGCGTGCTTCTATAGACTTTTATATGTATCTATGCATCCCCCTAATCTTTGAAGTATGGTATATGTCATGTTTGCTTATCTGATTTGAATCTAATCTATTATATTATATCTCTTTGATTTAACCATTAGATTGTTGCCGATCTCGTTTTCGTACTATACTTGTATCTGGATGTTTGCAATTGTTTATAATATAAAGTTAATTTAATTGTACTCGTTTTTCTAGTCGATAACAGAGTTACTTTTTTTATTGCTTTATTGCGTTCGGTTTTTATTATACTTTTATGGAAGATAATTTCAGTCCATTTTATATATATATATATATATATATATATATATATATATATATGTATGTATATATATATATATATATATATATGTATATATGTATATATGTATGTATATATATATATATATATATATATATATATATATATATATATAATATGACAATAAATTCTGCAAATTTAATAATTGCGAGGTATTTTGATGTATTGTTATAGATATAATCTTGCGTAATTATATTGGAAATTAAAGAATTATGTCATATATGAAAGTATATCATGACTACAATTTAAATATTTCATGTGATAACATAACATAAAATGAATTTGATTCGCGGTTATTAATATAGATTTGTTCTTATTTATTTTTAGTGGAATATGGTACTCCTATTAAATTTTGAATACATAAAATATCTTAATCTAAATACGATGTAATTTATAAATGTTAATAGTTTATATAATATATTTATTATTATAGGGGTAATTTTATATGATTTGATAATATAAGTTTTACAATTAGTTTTTTTTTTATAAATTTTCACATAGATTTACTTATTTTTATAATAGGAATTGTATTTATTTTCGTCTTGATAAAATCCTAAATATTTAGATTATGCTTTTCAAACATGAATTATAATTTTCCCATAAATTATTTGCGATATTAAGTATATTAATATTTTAGTTTATTACAGTAATAATATAAGCTAGATGATTTGGTTAAATATTGCGATCTACGTTTTATAGATTCACGTCATAAGATTTATGATATAATTTCATATTTTAAACATAAAACACGGTCCTATTTAAATATCGTTTGCCGCGTGACTTTTAAAAGTGAAACGTGGCAATTAACAGGTTAATCGACCACCGCATATGTAAATATATATATATATATATATATATATATATATATATATATATATATATATATATATATATATATATATATATATATATATTTGACGAATATTATAATATTTGTTCTTATTGTTCATTTTGCTGTCTCTGTATAGCTGAAGCGAAAAAATCTTATCTTGTCGATGATCGTCGGCGATCCTTATCTGTTCTTGTTCCCATTTGCCTTTGACAGTTCAAGTATATGTTCTGTTTGCCGTAGACTCGTTTTACACGACGATTATTATTTGTCGCGTTTTTGTAACGACGAGAGCCATTTTCTTGAAAAAATTCACTAGCATCGGAGGTTAACAAAATTTATCGCGTTCATTATTATGTCGTTTTTCGATTAAACCGTTCAATTAAATCGCGACGTTTTCATTTGACGAACGTTTTTGATGTGCGACCGCCGCATGAAAATAATGATTTCCAGTTTGATTTTCGAGTTTTTCCTATTAATTTTCATCGTATGACCGTTTATGGACGTTAGTACGACACCCCATATATGTATGTATTAAGTGATGATGCTGTTCGCGTATTTGTTGGAAAAATTGAAAACATAAATTGCAAAACTTAAACATCTGTTATTTTACATTCAATGCTCGGTTTGCTTGCACTTTATAAATGTTTCTCTCCTCCACCTTTATGTTAGTTCTATGAGTCTTATAAAATATCTGCAATTTAAAGCGTCGTTCGCTTTAACTTGTAGTAAATTTATCTAGTATTAACGTATGGTTTTAATAGTATTTAATAATTTAATGCTACTTAAGCAGTGAAATCTCATTAATATAGAACCTGTTAAGTAGTACTGCGAGTTCTGTCTGTAATTTTTGATTTTTCAATTGATATATCATCGACGTGAGTTGATAATTAAGGAAGTTCATCGAGAAAGTATTATATATATGAAGTCCGCTGTTTTTCAGGTTTTCAATCATATATTCAATATTATAATTCTATATATATTTGTATATGTTCATTTTTATGTTTTAGATTTTTAATAAATTCAGTAATATTTTATAGTTAAGAATGATTTATTCAAATTAAAAACTTAATATTCACGACAAAGAAACTAGGAAAACTAGGGGTAGAACCTTTAAGTACTGTGATGTGAAGGGCAACGAAGAACCACTACATTGAATCTCCCTTAATTTAAGAAAATGAACAATTTCCATGAAATCGAAAGTTAAATAAGAGGATTTCCTATTTTAAACACGAAGAGGCACATGAAGATATAGAGGTAGAATAATATTAATGAAAGATTTAAGAAACATCATTCGAAAAGTTCATCGTCGACATAATAAACTCGAATTTTCTTCTAAGCTCTCTCGTCTAATCCGTTAAAAGCGAAGCTTTCCTGTTCTTTTTTATTCTGATGATAATATGTGGATTTCTGTCACGTTTAACGCTTATGTGTCCTAACATTTCATGGACACCCTACGTTCATATATATATATATATATATATATATATATATATATATATATATATATACAAGCGCATTTGTAACGATGTTCAAAACCGATAATTCACTTTAAGTCGGGCAATCTGTGAGTTATCGTCGTAACTTGGCCGTCCGTTGTAAGCGGCAGACTCGTTGCCGACATTGTGGCCATATACGGTATGGATTTACATGCGCATACTTTATTTTATTTATTTTTATTATTCGTGTACGTACTAGTTTATGAAAATGTACACTGTTCGGATGAGTTACGCGATTTCAATATATTTTTGTCTCTCATCGAGGGGATCAAGGAAAACGGGCGATTGTCCAATTTTGAACATGATTTTTTTTTGTAATCGAAAGCAGCTTACTGTCATCCTTGGAATCTGGTTTAAAATCTTTTTAAAAGGATTTTCAAATTAATTCATAATATATGAACTTGAAATTTATAGACAATATAAGTTATATTTAATTTTTTCATTGAATAAATAATTTTGAATCATAATTTAAAACTTTTTTATTAATAGTTTAATTAAAAGTAGACAGCAAATTTCAGGTGCATGGAATTACTCTAGACATTTTAATAAAACACAATTTAATATAATACGGTCAGTATTTAATTTCAAAAATTCATAAAAAAAATTGAAAGATTGAAGGAAATGATCACAATAATATTTAAGATTTTAATCGTTTTTATAATATTATAATGTTTAATGAATGTCTTTTTATTGTTTTATATTAGATATTTTAAAAACTGCTGTTGTTAATTTTAGTTTGATATTCGCTCATTTTGAGGCATGTTTAATTTTTTGAAATTTTATCACACCAAGTCCATTGCAACGTATCATTTTACATTGATTTGAGTGCTGTTTTTTCGACAGCAAAAAAAAAAAAGACTGGTGTATCTGGTTAGTTTAACACGACTTCTTAGAAACGGCCGATTGAGAGATTGTCACATTCGTGTTTTTTTTTTCTCTTCGCTTTTGCGATTCAAATCTGAAAACCGAATTATGGTGACTTATGATGTATCATTTCGATTAATAACTAGACGCCGCATTTGTCAATATTAACAATATGGCGTCAGCGAAGGCGCTTTCGATATTTAAAACTTTGTAATGGCAGTGCAAACGAGACTCTCGAAAGTAATACAATTATCATTAGTGTCCGATGAGCAATCTCTTCATAAATTGAACCGCGGCCGAGCCATTAAGGAAACCGAAGATAGAAAGAGAGACCGATGAATATCCAACTTAAAGTATGCTCGATGTACGTGAGCTAGAACCTAGAACCGACCCAATAGATTAGAATTTATCTGGTAATAATTCTTTCTGGAAGTTATCGCACGACACGTCAAAAAGTGACGGCTCGCAAATGAACTTTCACTGTTATGCACCTCGTCGACCAAGAGAGGCTCCGGAGACGAAGACACGTCCCGTCCCCTCCTTTCGACTAATCTGATCATATTAATGTTTTAATGCGTTTTGCATATATTATTATTATGAATGCGCAGCTTTCTAAAGTTTTCAAATCGACCATATGTGTGTGTGTGTGTGTGTGTGCATATTTGTTCCTATGTTGTACGAACATTAATAATATGCGATCGTAATGAGTTATATCTCTGGTTTTATGGCGTCGTAAATTATCGACGAGCCGACGCTTGTTTTCCCGCCTTTTTTCGCTTTTCAATACGACATGTCGATTTATTTAATTTCTATTTTATTGGACGTTTTGATAGCAGAACTAATATGTCGCATTAGGCTTTTACAGTTAGCTTTGCCACTATTGAAGTGAAAATAGTATATCGCTTACTATACAGCTATTTGTTATTGTATTTTTTAAAAAATTCCAAATAGCGATCAAATATATTCAACATATTGTTACATGCATATATGGTGCATAACTTGTTGACTTATCTATGCTGTGGTATGTTCACGGTGCTTAGCTTTCAACGATCGGATGAAAGTTGATTCACACAATTCGATACGGTTCTTAGTAAATTCCATTGATAAGGAAATATTCGCTTTAATTATTTCATTTTTATTAAGTTTTATAATATATTAAAAATGAATCGACAAATTGTATATTTGGTAATAATAATTATGATTTAAGATTTAATTATTGCCTCAGATTGATATTTTCTATTGCCATATTACTGTCAGTTAATTCGAATTTTGGTCTTCCCCAATGTTTTCTTTCATTAACTCGAATGATTTTAGTGGATAGGACTTGATACATAAGAAAGGACGAAATGGTCTTTCCCTTGCGAGTTTGATAATCCTGCGTATTAAAAGACATTTTGTCACGAAATATTATAATAATACTTTGATTTTTTAATTCATTAACCTTTTCTGATTTATTGTGCAATATCGTGATTCAGTGCAATTGAATATATTTTACACATAATCAATGATTGTTGCATCGTTGAAAGGTTATTAAACTTTATAATGGATGTAATTTCTCCATATAGTGGGTTTGAAAGTGTAAAAAAAGACGCTCTCAAGATTTGCATACGAGATAATAACCGTTGTTGCGGATTTATCTAGTTGAGATGGATATCAGTTCTTTGGTGGAAGGTCACAGCAGGGAGCCTAGACCAAAAACACTTGTAGGTCGCCATTGACCCACCGCACTAAACTCGGACAAGGAGGTGTGTTTTGTGTTTATGTTGCTTTCGAATCTCATTTAGGTCACAGCTGTGCTTATCATCTTAAAAAAAACAACATTCAAAAGGATCAATGTTAATTTTCGCATTGTGTTCTTCAATAAATCGTTCCATATACCCAAATATTGACGTCGAAACCGTCACTCTCAGATATGTTTTGATAGCGCATCAGATCTTTCTATTTATTATTATTTTTTTCGCATTGAACTTCTTTTCTCCAATCACGTAATTGCTTGTTGTGATAAATTTGTTAGATCGCACTCCAAAGAAACGTTATTCATCATCGAATCGCTATTAATCATCATCCATTGGACAATGAGCGTTTTAAATTCGTTTCCATTTTAATACATTTGAGTCATGTAATACAAATAAAACTATTTTTAACACATCGTTTATTCATTACAAATCTTGACTTTTTTTTCTTATTACATTTATATACTTTCTTTCAAATCGCACTATCGTTGAATCTACGCTCGCAATGCATATGCTGTCACTATATCAAAAAATTATGATGAAACGATGTAATTTTTTTTCCATCATACCGCGTTATTATTAAGTCAAACACGACGTTTTGTACCTTGTCCATTTTCACTTTAAACATTTTGACCTTTTACTTTCTTTGCGTACACAATATTAGCCTCAAATTAAATTAAGCAGAATAAATGAAAAAAAAAAAGATATCGTGCGTGACTGGCAATAATTTTCCACCGGAGCTTCATAAAAAAAAGAGTATATTTTGACGCATTCTCGTATGCTATCGTTTTGGTGATATTTTTTTTCTTACCCGATTCCAATTTTCTTATATTCTCTGCTTTTAAATCGTGTTGGTTTTTACCCTTTGACATTATTGAATGGCGATCGATCGTCCAAGTCGAGGCTCGATTGTCCATAGGGTCGAGCCAGAAAACCCATAAACTTACATAACGAATGGTTCACCTCGTTATTGGCTTGACAACCCCTTTTCGCTTCTACATATTGCGTCACTCGGCGAAAGGGTTAAACAACTAACTCGCTCTGCGTCCATATATTACTAGATCTAGACTTGACACGTTCGAGAAACAAAAGAGTGTTATATTTGAATTTAGAAAGCTGTAAGCGTATGTTATTTGTAATGTTTCTTTTTTTTCATTCTTTTTATATACCGACTATGCTTTCAATTCAATTTTTTTTTGAGTGATGTTTGGGTCCTGGTGAGAGATCGCGTGATTACAGAGACTTTCTTTTTCGTAATTTCGTTGTCGTTACGCGTATCTATTGTGTTATTTTTTCATCTCCCAAGGTTGTCAGATTTGTTTTTACATATACAACAGGGCCCTTCGTTTTTTTAGTATTACGTTGAAGTAACAATCTTCCAATCAATCTTTTTATTTCTTGTGCATTGTTTGTTTTCTGGTGAAATTCTTAATAGTTATATAAATAATAAGTTTGATCATGATTTAGAAATTGTAATGATTAGTAATTATAAAACCCATTAATTTTGTGAAATATAATAAAGCACTTTCTCAGCAATCGGACATGAGTAAATTTTCGATTTATTTTTCGTGTTTTATGAATCTCCTTTGTAATTAAGTTCGTCGAAAGTAGTATATATATTTGTTATTTTTTTTTAGAAAACTGATTTTAAAGAATAAGGTTTCGAACGTATTTTTTTAAATTTTACTTTTAACATGATGAAGAAAATTGAGTTTATTGTACAAATCACATAATTAAACTGTGATCACTCCCTTCTACAATGAATCTTTTGCTTTGTTCATCCCCGAGGATTTATTAGAGGTACTTAACCGTCTGCCGTTTCCAGTCGATGGCTTTAATGTGAAAGAACAACGTTTTAAGTTTAGGACTCGAACGTTCGTCGAGAACCCTTTCATCGCGCATACATTTATTCACTGCAAATTACACCCTTGGTTTTGCAAGAATTGGCTGTAGTTGGCTCATCGATGGTGTTCGTCTGGGGTAACGGAACAAAGTTAGTTCCACGTCGATGCTATTTCCCCTTTCGAATTCCCTATGAGGGTTCGATGGTATTTCCACTGGAGTTGAATGCCATTCTTCGTTGAAGGGTGCATTATAACGTGTACGACGTTTTTTTTTTATTCCCTATTGCCAGTTTGCACGTCAACTCTGTACTTTTATCGATTTTCACCCTTTGTCGCGTTTGAACATATATCGACGTGCTATGATGTTGCAGGTTATTTATTCCTTTGTATATATATATAGTTTTACATCACACTATTTATCCTTTTTATATTTAAAAATCATTGATTTTTTCTTTACAATGGATACACTTAAATATATATTAATTATTGTATATAAATGATCTTAAATTAAAATTAAACTATTCGTCTACCAATTTACTATTATATATAGATATATTTTTTTTATTATGAAAATTTTAATAAATTGACACCTTGAGTTGATAGACAAAACAAAAACAAAAATCGATACGCGTTTTGAAGGCTATATCTTAAACCGTGTGTCAGTTATGATTCGAAGATTTAAAAAAAATATGTATATATTGGCATAAATGTATGACAGGTTTTGTAGACAAACATTGAAGGCGACACAATAAATATTAATCAATAAATTAATCATTCGTATTTTGTTTTAAACATTTTGATATTTAGATTTTACCATAGTATGTATATTATGCAATATTTATTTCATGGTTTCGGTATTCGATTTCATGGGTTCTGTCAGAGTTAATAAATATTAAATGAATGTAATAAAAAATTTTATTTCACACATTATAAACTCTCGATAAAAGTTATATAATATTTGAAAGTGAAAAAAATCTATATTCAAGCATTCAAATCGCATAGTTGTCTGCTTTGCATTTTTAGCCATATAAAATCTAATTTATAACGGATTTTTTTTTGCTTGTTATTATTTTATCGATAACATACTTTTCATTCCATTCTTTGGATTGAGTAAATATTATCGGAAACGTTGTAGTAAACGGTGACGTACATTAAGCTGAAGTGCAAAGATTTATATTTAATACATTTTCGGAAAAAAAAAGAAACATAAAAAACATCGAGGAAATCTATCGTTCGAATGATTGTTTTAATCACATTTTTAACGCCAAGCATTCTAAATATTTGCCACTGCTTGTTTATATGCGTAAAAAAAAATAACATCACAGAAAAAAATCTGTTGTTGTATATCGTAAAAATAAATCGTTATATATTATAACCAGTGGTGTTGAACTTGTGTTCGAATGCGGGTCTTGAAATTTAATGTCAATGGGCTACGATCCAGAATATATTTCTTATATATTTTTTATGTTATTTTTAATAAGATTTTAAACATCATTCTAGATTATCACATCACTTATTAGAAATATTTTATATATTTTTTTAATTTATCTTTTTTTTTTGTTTCAGGTAAAAATCATTTGATGCCTTCACATTTGTGTGTAATCGTATGGATGAGGTTACTATTATTGGATTATCAGATTTTTTTTCCTACTCTACGCTATGGTATTACACGTTGTAATTGGATGTATTGTAAATTTGTCAAAACCGGCGATTACATGTCATACGGTAGTGTCATCGATACGATCGCGACGAATTCAATGAGAACCTATCCAGGATATATATATATATATATATATATATATATATATATATATATATATATATATATATATAAATGAAAATGTGAATAAATGACTATTGAACGATTCGTGGCTCGTTAAAATGACACGTAAATGTGTTGTATGCATCATTAGCTTCGATATATATTGACGTTGTCGATATTCTTCGTCACTTGCCTCGCATCGCGGGTTAACGACTAATGGGATTTTAATATGGCGACGTTTTTTTTTATGTATATATATATATACACACATATCTTCATATTTATATACTTCAGTAAACCGACGAAGATCGTTTTTTTGTTTGCCAATAATATAATTCGAATTATGTAGTCGAGCGAAGTGTAAGAAATATCATATTATAGAAGAACGACAGTTGTTCTGAGTGATCTGGCGATTTGGCTTGTCTCCAGTCGAATCTGCCTTCATTTTTATTTTCCTTCTTACAGTTTAATTAGGCTAATTTGGATCATTTTTACTTTTTCATATACGTGTTTGTGTCAATATTATAATATAATTCTAATATTTTTTTTTCTTTATTACTATAAATTATCGAGTGTTCACAAAAAATATTCGGTTGATTCTATTCTCGATTAGTTTTCTCATTTGGTTTCAATTTAAATACGTTCATATATATTTTTTGAAAATTATTTTATAGATTTTGAAGTAAAAAAAAGGGTTTTATAATTTTAAATGTTATATTTAGTATCTGATTTAACATTCTTAAGTCTATTTTGTCTGTTGAACGCATGTTATACTTATAATAATACCTTAACTTAGTAACAGGAAATACTCTGAGAAGTAAACTGCTATAATATTAGTTATTTTAAGATTTTTGTATAACAAAGAAATTATTGTTTTAAAATTCTTTCATTTTCTATCAAAGTATATATTACATATTTACTTGGGCATTGCAATATTTTTCCGTAAATTTTTTTTTTCTCAATAAGCTAAAATATGATTTATAACCGCATATAATAAATTTTATCGTACACGTTTCGTTATCGTCTATTTTTTACTAGAATAGCTCCGGTATTCCGAATCATAGCAAATTTTGCATTCAACAGGTTGTGCAATCCTGTTATGTTAAACAACAAAATAATATTGTTGCATTCGTTTGATTTTTTCCTTTTTTTTTTTGTTTTTGAGATATCAGAAAACACGACGAGGCGGCGGGTCGTTAAACGTTCCCGCGTCGCGTCGACAAAACGAATTCCGAACGGTCCTCATTTCGTTGACGTCATCGGCTCGCCTATTTTGGCCGATTGTTGCTGTCGCTTTTCACCGCTGCCCATATTACCTGTCCGACGTCGGCTAGATTGACATCGGATCGCATATGCATCGTTCTTAAAATGAGCTATTTCTAGTCTCAGATTATGACTTATCGTCGCTTTGATCGACGCTATGTCCCGAAGCTCAAACCGACGATTGTGCTTCTTAGCCAAAAGTCGTTTTTCACTGGACCGACTTCGTTTGCTGCTAGTATGCCTATATATATTTTGCATTCGTCTATCGTATTTTAAGTGGACCGTTTGTAAATGATATAAATATAATAAATTAAATAAAGAAAACGCATTATTATTATTATTATTAATTTATGATAAAGTGAGCTTTTTATTATCGTTATATTAATAATGATGTAAACTAGATATGTGCGATATATCGATATATAAATATATATAGTTAAAAATTGATACGTTAATAAGGCGATTCATCATATCTCAAACAACTTCATAATATCTGTCCTACATTCGTGTAAACACGTATCAAAGTTTATTAAAAGAAAATGCCAAAGTTATTTTTCAAAGTCGATCGTTCGAAACGGCAAGGCATAATCCAAAATTACATATTGTGGTCCTATTGAAGCCGTGCCAGAATCGAAGTGTATAATATAACAACCATCGTAACGAATAGAATCGCGTTCATAAATTAAAACTGTCTAGCGACATCACAACGGGCTTTCTCTGTTCCATTTTTTTTTTAATCGACTGTCTGTGAAATTCTAGGAAAAGAAAAACGAAACGCGATAATTTCGATTTTTCCCGGTTAGAAGTTCGTTCTTAGTTAATTTCGACTACTTCGTTTTGGGTTAAGGTCACTTTTTTCGGCTTTTACCGAAGTTTTCTTTATTTTATTTTTCGTTCTCCTTTACCACTTCTCTGTCGTTTTCGTTAACTCGCGAGCGATTTTTTTAAAACTTGTGCACAAGTGTCGTTTCTCTTACCTGAACAGATTCAATTTGGCACTTCTCTTCTTCTGTCTCTGAAATGCTGAAAAAATAAAAATAAAAAAGAAAGAGGGCACATTCGTATTCTTGTCCGGCCGATTCGTTCGGAATATATAGTTTTGGCATGCGTGTCTAGAAAACGAATTTACCTGAGAAAACTTGCGAAAAGTTTAAGTTTGTTTTTAACTTTCTTTTCGATTTTGATTTGGATTAGATTTAAGTAATGATGTATTGCAGTTGTTTTATTTTCGTATATATTTGATTTTAAAAAAAAAAACAAGTAATGATCCTTTATCATTGATAAGCGTAGTCTTGATAATAATTTTTTTTATAATTTATAACCTTCCAGAGTACTATAGTAAATAATATAATAATGTTAGTAATTTATGAAAAGTTACGAATTTACAATAACAAAGTTTGCTCAAAATTGAGATAATTTAGTACACGCGGATAGGAAGGAAAATCCAATTGTTCAGTTAATTTCCGACTTGGAGAATATTACTGTTTTTAATTCAGTTATAAACGTAACTTATAGCTTCAATTACGCCAATATTTTGTGAATCCTGAACGGGTGCCGCGAGCCGAAGAAATTCAGTATGAATGTGTATATATTAAAATCTATTCACCCCTCGCGATACGCCAGTGTAATCCCAGCCTTAGTGAGTAAAAGAAAATTTAATATCGGAAAGCATAAATGTCGCTATAAATACGAATCGAGCTCGAGCTCTATATAGTAGTACATTCTTCAATTTCGCGCTATAAATATTTTGCATCCCGTACGAAAAAAGCTTTTCGCCTCTGAATAAAAGTTGTTCAGAGCTTAAAAGCACTTTACGATAGCTTTGCCATTTAGCGCGAGGTTATTTACGATAGATAATTTTTCATTCGTACGACGTCACTTTTCAATATACATATATTATATATATAGTATATATTTGTTTTTAGTTCTTACATTTCGAAATTTTTATTGTTATATATATATGGTATATATTTTTTTTTCACCGGCGTTTTTTGGCCGTTAAATCGACGCATTTATTTGTCCGTAACGAGAGTCACGCTAATGAATAACATATTGAAATGATTGATTGATTCGTGTAATTATCGTAATTTATCGATCATTGAAAAACATATATCTAGACGAATGAACGCTGCGGTTTTGTGTTACATTCGCGAGAGACAAAAAATCGTTGTAAATCAAATGTGTTGACACTAATTTTCATACAGTGTAGTTGAATTAATAACATATTTATTTGTATCTTGAAGGTGTTTTAATAGTGTTGCATGAATGCATTCAAAATATATTAAATATTCAGATTTAGATTTACCCTATGTGAACATTTTTTTATATTTATATACATTTTTAATATTAATAATGGAATGTTATATTTTATCATATCTTTTGTGAATCTATTTATAATAAATCTAGTTTCAGCCGATTCAAAAATTTCTGTAATACATTCTATTTATACTCGATGTAATAGTTAATTTACCTCTTTAAAAATTTAGCTAGTTACACCTAAAATCGTGTCATAATTCCTAGTTCAAAATATCCTGTTCTATATACAAAAATTTTTTGTGAAAGTATATATTCGATTTAAGTCAGTTTTAGTATTGACTGACGATTACGTCAAATTCTAAATCAATATTACATTTTATCGCCGGTAAACGTTCGATCTAAATATCGTTGCGAATGCGTTATATTCGTAGCAATCTACTAGCGTTTGTTCGCCTTTTCACGAGGTTTTTCTTTTTCTTTTTAGTCAGAGTAATGCAAGTGAGTGGTCGTGAAACTCGCATAATTCACCTATTGTATGCAAATCGGTAATTGCTCGTCGCGTAAAACATTAGACACGCGTTCGAACACCGGTTTTGTTACTTATCAAGTAGAATCATGCTAAAAAAAACACGCGAATTTACATTTTATGCAATTTTTGTATGTATAAATAAAGGTATAAATATTTTTTTTAATTTAAAAAATTAAGTATTATTTTAATTTTAATAATCATATTTTTTTAGTTATTATATTAGTCACATTAAAATGTATAATATATTTATATAACGTTTATTTGACAGTTTCATACACGTGTCGAATGCGTTCGTGTTTATTTTTTCAACCACGTGGAAAATGGATTGAATTTTCGGCATCCGTTCCAAAACTAATTCATGCACACACACACACACACACGCACAAATATA
Organism: Leptonema lineaticorne; assembly: GCA_024500535.1. Taxonomy (NCBI): domain Eukaryota; kingdom Metazoa; phylum Arthropoda; class Insecta; order Trichoptera; family Hydropsychidae; genus Leptonema; species Leptonema lineaticorne. Next base: position 3,439,200 of record JANIJI010000021.1, read on the forward strand.
GCGCCGTTTATTGTTATTATATCGTAATAACAACTAGCTAAAACAGCGTTCCCGTTTTTATTTTATTTATTTATTTATTTTCTACACTCGATATCGTTATTTTCGTGATGCAATCGCGGTTACGTCTGCGAGGAAAAGCGGGAAAATTCAGAGTTCAAATTTAACCGTACATTTTTTTATCGCTTCCTCTGCTATTATTAATTTTCTTTCGATTTTTTTTCAATTCGATTCGTTATTCGTTAATTAACCGTTGCACAATTTGTGCGAATTCGTTAATGCCGAACGCGAATATATATATATATATACATATATATATATATATATATATATATATATATATATATATATATATATATATATATATATATATATATATATATATATATATATATATATATATATATGTATATATATATAATTTTACGCGGATTTTTTACCTCTCGTCGAATTTCACTTTCATTGAAAAGACGCTCGTATTGAATCGATAGTTCGTTACGAGTTTTTTTTTATCAAGGCGATCCGCATTTCTTAACTTGGTTTATGCGAAAATATATACGAACAGGACCTCTTCGGCTTTTTTTTTGTTTTTGGTCGGTTGTCGGTCTTGTAAGCGTTCGCGAGTTTTACCAATTGCGTTATTTTATTACGATGTTGTATATTCAAAAGGCGTTTGTGCCAAATTCATATGAATAGGGCGGTTGAAAAAAAAGTTGGACGCCGTAATAAACTATATCACTTTATGAATCGCACATGTTGCCAAGTACGTTTTTTTTACGATTTTTATTTTTAATTCTGTCTGAAGATTTGTTTAATATGCATTCATAATAAATTAAATCGTATTATATATATATATATATATATATATATATATATATATATATATATATATATATATATATATATATATATATATATATATATATATATATCGTAATATTTCATAGATTTATCCAATAATAACTTCTCATAAAGTAGATAATTGTAATAATAATGATTCTACTACAATTTAAATTACATAATATAATACCAAGATGTTTATATTCACAAGTTTTATACGATGGATCTACTTATTTTATACATAATGCAGTTTTAAAAATTGTCAAAATTTAAATATTTAGAAAATTTATGACGATATATATATTTTTTTAATTGATAAAATGACATTTATCGTTTTGATATACATAATATAATAATGTTATATATCAAATCTTTTCTAATTTTATTGCTATTATTATTGTATCTATTCATAATCTCTATTTTATGATAGCGATAAATATGAAATTAAATTTTAAAATTAAATATGCTCTTTCTAACTTTCTAAACTTTTTTATAAAGTGAAATATTGTACTATAATTGAATACTTTCTTATCACTCGATCTGATATCACTAAATTTAAACTTTTTTATGAGGTCAACAGATGTCGCATCGATTACTAACGTTAATATTTCTTTTTTACATTATTTATATATTTTTATAACGATATTTTTATAACAATAATCGAGTATTTATAAGTGGAAACGCTTATTTTTTTAATACATTTATATATTCAAATAAAGGTAAAAAAATATTAAACGAATATGCGGTACTTTTTCGCATATCGAAGATACACATTACAGTGTAACAACGAAGTACATACAGTACGCTCTTTAAATGCCACACTTATCGATGTACAGAAACGATGTACTTGTAAAGTGGCGTGCGGAATATATATATATATATATATATATATATATATATATATATATATATATATATATATATATATATATATATATATATAACATAGGTATGTCGCATTTATATCTCATTAACCTTTTCGCCGTTAACCTTATCGTCCGAAGTCATGAATGACTTTTCCACAACAACACAGAGACGTTCGTCGTATTTACGAACGCGTCCAAGTAGAGGGGTTCCGAGCGAGGCGTGCAAGACGTACGAACGGACCTGTAGTTAGTTAGTTGGCCTCGCGCCTTCGAGCGACGTGCTCGCTTTATATATATATAAATTATTTATATGTATGTAATCGTATATAAATTATTTCGTTTGATCGCATCGTCGTCACAACCCTTAATTATTTATTCATTTTTTAAATAATAATACCAAAGTAGCGATTTCGATACTATACATTTGTATAAGAAAGTAACGTAGTTATTTGTATCGAATCTGCTTTTTTTCTATCTATCTCTCTCTCTCGTTAAGGGTGGTGGTAAATTATTGTAATTATTATACTATTTAATAGATTTATAATATATAATAATTATATTATTAAACGACGTTTAACAGTGTTGTGATGTACGTGTTTTGACATTTAATAAAAAAAATCGTGAATGTGATATTATTTTATAATAATAATGCACGTTTATCATTATAATTAATGAATAATAATAATAAATATATTAATAATCAGTGATTGTGGTACCGCTTCTTAATATTGTATTAAAATAATAATAATGTCGAAAGTTTTCTCGTCTGAATAAGGATTAGATCATCGTCATCATTATCATCATCGCGCAGATAGAACGATGCGCGATTCTCGTTTATAATATTATTCATTGGTAAGTTTTCTACGATGATGTTTATTTTTTGACGTGTGTACAGTGTCGAATCAGGTTTTTCATCGTGACTATTTTGTGCTATTTGCTTTGTTCTCTTATATATTCGCTTATATATGTATATACATATTTATATATTTTTTTCATCTTCTGTTTGCGGTCAAAAAATATTATTTGATTTTTGCAAAAATTTCGACGAGTTTGAAATTTTTGTACGGCGATATCGATATTGTACAAACGAAAAATTGTGAAAATGATAGTAAATAACACTATATTTTTGTCGTAAAAGCGATGTTCAAAATTCGTATTGTCGCATAACGGATCGTCGCATAACGGATTTCTATGACAGTAGTAAGTCGTAGTGAAATTATGTAGTAGTAAAACATTTTCGTGGTTATTACCTTTATGCCCTGATAACTCGTAAACGTATCGTCGTATTGTTTTATATATTTTTTTTTATTATTTCTTATGTACGATTGTTGCAATCCAACCTAATGACAATGATTCATAAAGAGGACGTATAAGAATTTCACTTGTGCAAATATATTTAGTCTTAATGAGAATATGTTTTTTTTTTCTGTATTTTATGTTGCATTGTTATAGCTCATGTTGTTGAGTGCATCGAAATTTTAGTTTCTAACTCTTCGTATTTTTTTTTAATGTCAATATAATCGGTGTTTATTTTATGAAAATTTGTTCAAGAATTTTGTTCTAATCTAAGCAAGTTATTTTTTATGTAAATTAGCAAAGCGATCTGCGCAGATTCCGTTGATGTAAAATGTAAAGTTAAAAATATAGTTAACGTTCAAGGAATTTACTTAAATTATACACTATGTAATTAACTATTATTTGTATTATATAATAGTTAATGTTTCATCATTTTAAATATACGAGTTTTTCTATCTTTTTTTTTTTTGATATAAGGTTTTGTTTTGATATTTATTAAATATAATTGTTTATATGTCTTATATTATATTTGACCCATTTTGAAAAAAAAATAATACACATAAATTGTATATAAAAAAATGGTTTTATCAGTCTTTAGATTGAATGTACACTTGTCTCGATGTCAAATATTTCGTAACGTAATTATATTGATATTACTAATGACGTTTATGTAACGTTAAAGAAATAATTTAAAAAAGCCTCTAAAATATTGTGAAAATTAAAAGAGAAGTTTAATATACTGCATACAATAAATTAATTTACAAATATATATTTTATTATTGTTTTATATTATTATGCATCAATGAAATGGTAATAAAACATCGATAGCTTCTTCTGTATTACGTTCGCATTAAATCCTAACACTTGACACCTATATAATTAGATTAAATTTTCACGATAATAATAAATAAACGTTTTACGGCATCGCATATTCAATTAAAACGTATCGTATGACCGATCATTTATATGCATTTTCCAAAGCAAACAGCGTCCTAAGATTAAAAAAAAATTATAATAATAATAAGAATCCACTCTCGCCTTATCGAATTATCGGAAGGCGATCAGGTTCTGCCCTCGGCTTCGTATCGGCGTAAAGCTTCATTCTCACGACTGGTTTTTCGCGCTTTAGCCCATTTTCACCGTTTTTATTTTTAAACCCCTATCGTACATTGAGATTAAACCATCGCGTCGTCGTCCTAAACGCAGTGCAATTTCGTCCGCGTCATATATTCGCGTCGCGGCGAAAATGACTGACATTATCGTTAATACGATCGATCAATTTACTTTTAAAATCCACTTTCAGATAATGAACGCTCTTTATTATTATACACATTTATATATACATATATATTATAGTTTCACTTTTGTTTTATATGCGCGCGTTTATAATAAACTCTGGTCGATTTTTGTACGCGATAAGAGTAAAAATTGCATATGTGGGTAACGAACGGTCAGTGACTCATTGTTATGTTTTATGAATATTTTGTCGCCATTTTTCTTTCGCTCTAGCTGCGTGACTATTTTTATAATATGTTCAATAGAAAATCGTACGATTTTTCCAGTAAGTGGTCATGGTACTATATATGTTATTTTTTATATATAATTTGTTTATCAATATTTTAACATAGCCAATGAGTAAATACGGTACAATTTGTGTATGTTTTTTCACATAATCAATAAAAAATATATTATTTTTTAAAATATTACTCCCATTTTTTCTATTTATTCTTTATTTTTGAATCATATTTTTTTATTTATGATTGTGCAAACTGTTATTTTGCTTTTTTTATTATATATCAAAAAAATTCCCATCAATTTTATGTAATACTCAATTCATTCATTGTTATTTTTTTCAAAAAAAAAATCATTATTTGTCTTCAAGTCTAAATGTGTAAATTTCTTATATTTTCTTGTGGAATATTTAGATTTGTATATTTTGAAATAATGGAAGCTTATTGTTTAAAATATACACATTTTACTTATATTTTCAGTTTTCTACTGATGTTTGAGTTTACTCGTCTATTTTATTGCTTTTTCATATCTATTTCTGTCAGAATATATCGTCGATTTCCTCTTACGAATGCTACACATTTAAAATTGCAAACAAGCACACACACACATAATATTGACATTTCAATTTTCTTATACACACACACACACACACACACACACACATATATATTGGTATTAATATGCATCGATGATGACGCAAAAATATACACATTTTCAACTATGAAGCTTATTTATAATAAGCTTCTTTAGCGGCGGTACAGAGAAAGCACTTGTCATTGTGCCGGAATCGGTACACCGTGTAAAATATGAATTTCTGGAATAATAATAAAGCACAGGAGGAGGAAACACCTGTCACGGGGCACGAGCCCGTTGCACATATTGGCTCGCCGTTGGACTTTTAATTATTCACTGTTCGGTGAGCACAGGCGGTGTACCGTGACCTGGCCGACATTCTGACTCCTCTCTTTTGTCGTATTTTCGTTTTATTTTTATTTATTTTATTTTATTTTTTTCGATCCGTTGTATTGTACGTGCGTACACATTGATAACCAAACTGTGGTCGGCGTACCGTTTTTCATAGTTTGCTGAAAAATTTTTTTTTCATTCATCAGTGTTATATACTATATATTTTTTCTTTTAAATGAATATTTAACGCACACTTGTAATATAACATGTACAATTAAATAAAAATTAAAAGTTGATTATTTCATTTAGATATATGTGAAACAAAAAGTTTATATCTAATTATAGTTACATATGTAAAAGACGATCAGATTGAACACGTAATGTTATACAAATATTTGGGAACTTCTTCTTGAGGTCATAGCAACCTATGACCTCAAGAAGAAGATCTGTCTAAGATAGAATAAGTTAGAACGTAAAAGAATAGCATCGAAAGGCACAAATATGGAACTAATATTTAGTTATTACGTTTTTCCTGTTTTTTATATGGTGCTGAAACCTATACCATATATCTCGAAATTGAAAAACGTCCGGAAGTCTTTGAGATGTGATGCTACCGAATAATACTAAGAATATACTATAAGACCGAAAAAGTAGCAAATAAATTCTGGATAAATTTATAAAAAAAAAAAAGCTAGAAATATTGAAAACGGTTAAAATTAGAAAAATTCAATACATAGGCCATATCTTGAGAAATGAAGAATGCAGGCTACTCTAGATAATTTTGGAAAGAAAAGTTCATGGTAAAGATAAATAATAAGACGTCAAAACTCATAGCTTAAAGAGGTTCGTCGACGGTTCAACTATTTGCCATCCGAAAGAGACGACGTGAAGTAGAAGAACATAGTATATTTATACTGAATGTGTAATATGATAATATGAGTTTGACTATCCCTGTACGAAGTTGTATTTTCATGGTCTACGAGCTTGCTTTCGCCTTGCGAGCTCTCTTACCACCCCAATTTTATTTTTATGCAATCGTGTATACTGTTCTTTATATATATATATATATATATATATATATGTTTTTGTATTTTCTTGCAATTAACTGTTGAGCACGGTTGTCCGTGTTGAGACATAACGGTTTATATATAGTGATATCCCCGAAATTATGCTAATATGGTACGCGATGCAATTTGAGGAAACGCTTCGAATTTTCCGGCACGCGTACACGAATGAAGTCGTGATTGAATATTTTACGGATGGTCGATTGTAAAATATATATATATATATATATATATACGTATATATAAATATATGTACAATATGCGTACGTGCTTCAAACGCGTCCATTGAATATTATCGAAAAACGAATAGAAAGAAGAAACATTTTTAAAAACTACGACGTCATTTCATGTTTTTAACCGCGTCGGTTCTTTGAAGTGTTCATATCCTGGGCGAGGAAAAAATCGAACTCTATCGCGATTTTTTATTATTATTATTATTTTATTTTTTAAAACGTATAGTCTTCTTGCGTTCGAGTGTTGTTGTTGTTGTTACGTCCGTTCAATGGAGTTGAAGGACTGCTTTTTGTATCGTGAAATGTATAATAGATTTATTGAGTGTTGTCCGCTGTTGTATATACGTTATGCAGGAATTTGCCACTGCTTATCTTCATTGTGGCCGAATGAAATATATAAAAAAAAAATTAAAAAAATGTTTGGAATTTTGTGGCTGTTATCGTGTTATTTCAAGCGATGTTGGATTATAAAGAATAGTGAATGAAACCGTATTTCAAGAGTCTCAAAATTAGATTATTGTAAATATAATATGATACGAATACCTGAGTTAATCTAATTTGAATAATAAATCAAATATACGAAATTCTTCAACGATGTTTACAAGTACTCTATGATTAATTTATTCATATATATTTTTTTTTAATTATACAATTACTTAGTTAATCCGACCTCAATTTTTAGGATGTTTCCACATTTTCAATCGAATCAATAATGTCGAAACATACATCATAGGAAACGCACGTTTTGTAACTAATTATACGAGGAAAAAAATGTTGCATAGAAATTCGATTTATTAACATTAATTGCGGATTTAATCGGCTATTACTAAATGAGGTTACACATTATTTTAAACGATCGCTTTTATATAAATATCTATATATATATATATATATATATATAATATTGATAATAGTTGTTACGTTAGAATACTGTCATCGTATAAATATCGGTAGGCATCATAATATTCAATAGTTATATATCTGTTGACATTGGACAATCTTCAAAGATTGACGGTTTAGGTGTGGCAGTTGACGTTTGAAGGTCTCTCGTCTACGTCACAGCGTCGAATTTCGATCGTACAATAATCGAATTTAACGAAATAATAATTTTATATAAATATAATAGTATTTATATTTTAATTTATAATATCGTGTTTATTTTTTTTCTTTAATTTATGTAAAAAATGTAAATTTACACATGCGAAAAATGTACGATCGTCGTGTAATTAAAACAAAAGCGCGCAAACTAATCTGCATATATAGCGTTTGTGTTTTTGTGAATTTATGTCAAATAATGAACGTCGGATTTGTTATTATGCATTATTATTATTATTCGGATACCGGAAAACTCTCCCCGTTTTTCATTGCCGTTTTTCTCGTCATTTTCGATATCCGTATTTCAAATATTGACAATATTATTGTACTGTTTTTTTCCTCACACGTTTAAAACGATAAATATAATTAAAATATAAAAAAATATATCCGTAATGAGTATTTCATATTTACACTTATAAAATATGTATTGCAATTATCGTTAAATACTGCTATATATTTGTATATAAATTCACATTTAATTTTTATGTAAATTAATTGCTTTTTCATTGCCATTTCTTCTTCAATGAAATTAAATTGTGTTCGTGTTTTTTTTTATCTCAATACCGGAGTCGACTGTAAGTGCTCTTTCTTTATAAATTTAATTCAAGTGTTTGTTGTTTTAACTCAAGTTTGTTTTTATTAGTCAATTAGTGATTGTAATTTGATTTTTTTAATTAATAATCATAAAATAATTAATTTTTCTCAATGGTAATAAATAGTATGTCAGAAAATCTGAAATATATTTTTTTATTCATTTATTACAATATTCATTCGTATTGTTTTCCATCTTCTTTATTTTTTATGTATAAAATAATAAATTAATAAAAAATTCCGGTTCCATTTAAACTTCAAGTAATCGTCTAAATTTTAAATCTTGATACGCACAATATTTTTATGTTAAAATTAAGCAATTAATCCTTTTTTTTCTTTATTACTAATCAAAAATCGTATAGCGTAACGAAATTTTTGAAAATAAGATTTTTTACGATAAAATTCAATATATAATTTTTATATTTTCATTATATAAGATTTATTTTTGAAATTCTGATTAGTTACACATGGGTAACGCACTTTTCGAACTCGTACGATAGAATTGATATTACTATTATTGTTTTACTACGTATGTATTTATAAACGAATATATTCACGTAGGCAAATTCAAAATAAAATTTAAATATAATACCGTTCCGCAGTCATAGAAGCGTACCGGAAAAATGCTAAAAAAGGCGGTAAAATGCCTCTCCAATTTACGCTTTATAAACAAGAGCGGTGTATTTTCTATTCAACGGTGGCATTCTTTCTGTCCCGCAAAATGTGCATAATAAAATAGACAGATAACGACAAAAACTATAAAAGAAAGTTACAAAATATTATATATATATATGCAAGCTATGCGATAACGTTGTTAAAAAAAGGCGAATTTTCCAACAAACAATTTGCGGAATGGGCAAAAAAATTACTCGTAAATCTCTTGAAGATATCTTCATTTTCTTCTTAGCTAGTTGTTCACTTCGCTTTTATTCCAGAAAGATTAATGAACCGTACGTTATTTGGCTCACATTATGAGATTCATTCATTCACCCATTTGTATATTTAGAAAAAAAAGACCTCGTTTTAATTTTGTCAGATTTTTTTTTATTTTTATGTTATTTCGTTTGCAATTATTTTCGTGTTGTTAAAGATTTATTTTTATGTAAATAGTAAATAAGTGACAAATTAAATATTGATATGAATTTATAATCGAAACGTGTATATATATATATATATATATATTGATATTGATAAATGATTAAATATAAATTGAAACGGATATAAAATAAGTATTTCCACGATAAAAATGATATATTTTCCTATTAGCGATATATTTTGGTCAACGTTTACTATATAAAATATATCTTTTTTTTAATATTACTATTATATACTTTTAATTAATATTTAAAGAAAATTCTCATTAGCGTTAAATAACAAAATGTTATATTAACACATTTATCTTTATATAATTAATTTAAGTGCAAGGTTAACGTCTGACATTTTTTTTCTTCTATAATTACACGTCAAATAAGTGAAAAAAAACAAGTAATTGCACTGACACATCCCGTCGCAATTTTTTTTTCTATTTTATAACCACGTGATGTAACGCTTTAATTAAGACGTAGAACATTGAACTTTCCCTCTTCCGATCTATTATATATAAACTGCTATTTTTTTTCCGGTCAAATCGGATTTATAATCCAATAAAGGGCGTTATATATATATATACAATAAGCTATTTATTGGCTTAACGATTTTCGTCCTTTTTTTGCACCGATTATACCGAAGCACTTCAACTATTTATGATATTATTTATTATATAAATTATTTTTGAACGGTTAAGTACTATCGTCATTAATATTATGATTCAGTGACCTTTGAACTCGTGTCCCGTGACTCATCGACATTAATTAATTAATTTCTAGATTCCAGGTTTGTTTCTAGTGTCATTAAAAAAATTCCATTGTTCGTACGTATATCGGTATAATAAAATAGTATACGTTATATATATATATATATATATATATATATATATATATATATATATATATATATATATATATATATATATTAATTATATGATCCGGGGATGAATCTAGTCATATAATCCCCTCACGTGCGTTATTATTTATTGTTCGACATAATAAAGCGAATTTTGCGGATGAGATGGCCTCTTCGCATGCGACAGGAAGCTTATTATGTTAAAATAAGGTTTCGCACTGAATATGAACTATTCGATTATGCTGCGTATGTGTCGCATGCAAAATAACCATCGTTTTATACATAACGGTTAATTTTATTTATATATGATACTATGTGGAACATGTCGCTGTTGAAACGAAACAAACGTGTAATAAATTTCGTTATAGAATATATTAATATTAAATGTATTATTATAAATAATTAATACTTATATGATAAAATGATAATGATATGTCATTTTAGTTGAAGATTTCGGCAGTATTGTTTAACTGATGCCATACGGAACGCTGATTTTTCATGGATTTATAGAAAATTTTCAATCGAAATGTCAAAATTAGTGATAAATCAAAAATAGAATTTTAAGGTTTGATTTTTTTCATAAATTAATTATATATCGATTTTATTGAAAAATAATAGTGCGAAATGTTTCCAGTTATTTTTTTATAATATTGTTCTTTATAAATTTTATTAAGCTATAAGTGTTTCGTTATTCTGAAATTTTATTATTCAATCCTGTAAAATATATATAATAAATATTTAAAACATCATCAATATTATTGAATGTGTGTGCATTAATTAAATTTCAATTTAAGTATCGCTAAATATTTCATAATATATTTGTTTTATATTTAACATTATTTACGTATAATATTTTCTTTGGAATCCACTCCTTCATCATTCGAACCGTTTCAATCATTGACTCGTTTATCTCTGGAGCTTTTCCTCGTATACATAATTTACTTTCAATGCAGATTTTTGCATTTTCGTTGCCGTTAACAGATGCCGAACATTTCGGTTGACCCAGTTGGCTTGCGTTAAGGAAATAAACATCAAATCGACCCATAACACCTGTGCATATGTGCCGTTTTTTGATATTTCTTCAAATTTTATTATACAACATCATATCTGACAAAATAAAAAAACAATATCGTTTTATTTTATATCGATTCAATCGTATCTCATTTAACCGTTGAATAATCGTTTCCTTCCGTACGATTTTCAATTACGATTCTATTTCCATTCCAATTAACTCAACGTACCGGCAATTATGATGCAAAATCGGGATTACGTTCGTCTCTTTGACGAGCGAAAATTTGCATTCGACGTTCCCGTTTTGAACACAAGCGTCTTCAATGAAACATAGTCGAATTATTCTCGTAGATATATATATATATATATATATATATATATATATATATATTCGTTTGTAATATTTACATATTGACATGGATAGGCCGATGACTAGTTTGTTTGTTGGTAGACTCTTTTTTTTTATTATTTTATTTTGCGTCACAGCTTAGCAGTCATCCGCCAATTTGCGAATTAGTCATGTGCATACATTAGAATAAGTGCTTCCTTTTCGACCGGTGCCCGGTTATCTCTCGAAATTCAATCGATTGAATAATTTTAGTACATCGTTCTTGTTCGATTATATACTGTACTGTACACGTGGATCATTATTAATTTCGGCTGTATTGTTTTGAGTTATTCATATATAATAAAGTTGGTGATTTTTTATTAATTTATCTCATTTAATACATATGTATAATAATAAAATGTGTGGATGAAGCTTAGCACGTGTTGTTTGTTTACATCGATATAATTTATGATGCGATGTGTACGTTTTCTTTTACGTGTTATTAATCGTTGTTAAAATGTAACGTCAGGATCGTAATGTTGAAAGGTTTATAATGTAATGTGGACTTGAAATAAATAAATATTTGTTATTTTTTCTCCAGGTTTAATCGATAGTTAAATTGTTCGAAGTCGGACGATTCTCGTGCTCGAAACGGCTATTTGTCTGTTTATTATAAATATACATGTACTATGATTTTTTTATATTTAGGAGTGGTAATACATGGTCTTTAGAATATTCGTGATAAAATCTCACCGGTTTTTGTCGACTACTATCGTCATTATGTTCGTTTATTATATCGCAGTTTACTTTAATAACGATTTCGATTTCTAATTTTCACTTTTAAATGTTTGAAGGCGGCGTCTTTTAAAATCGACTATAATGGATTTTTCAACCTGTTTTATTCCATTTTTTTTTTCGTTTTGTGATCCATATTCATCGAGATCTCTCTCTCTTTATAGTATAAAAGGGCAAGTGATTCTCACGCGACAGCACGTTACGAAATCAATTACCCAATAATAAGTTTCTATTTGCGATGCTAAAACTGTATTATCTTATCTAGATCGAGATTCGGATTAGCAGTGCGGAACCGTATACTCGATGAAAATCAATAATCATCTTGTATTGATTCTCAATCGGAATTGAAATCTAGTAAAACCTGATAGAAATGCGTTTAGTAGAATAATTTGTTGCTTTTCGATATAGAAATAAATAAGATAATATATCTTGAGATAAGTTATTTTTTATTACATACTTTTAATTAACTTGCACCGTTTGTTTGTTGATTTGTTTGTCTGCTACAAATCTTGCAATTGATTTTTCGACCACACCCCAATATTTACTTGAATTAAAATTTTGCACACTTGTTCATTCTCGATGACAATACACGAATCAATTAACAGATTTATCAATTAATTAAATCTTTACAGCAACCCCTACCTGCATATTTTTATATCCATTACAAGTACAAAATGAACGACGGAGATGCTGTTTTTATTTTTATTTTTATACGGATATATAATGTTGACATGTGTATATTTTGATAAACCACCATTGAAAACGCTAAACGAATAACATTATTATTGGGCAACGTTGTCTGTTCGCGCTTGAGTAATCTACGAGAGATCCGAGCGATTTTTCGCGCACTTGACGCTTTTATACGCATTATATTATTATTGTATGATTTTACCACATGGCTGCCATGAGTCAATCGCAACATTGATTACTCCATTTATATAAACATACTAACTACTACACAATATACATATAATTCGTATATTTGTTTTACATTATATATATATATATACACGCTTTTTTGTTTCGTCCTCTTTGATTCTGTGATGCTGGCCATATGACCCTCTGATTCCATTTTACAATGGGCGTCTCGTTTTATCAACATTGTTTTCACATTCTATGTACGGTCGAAGGTTATCTGTGTGTATGTGCGTTTGTAATACATTCGATCGAAAAATTTAAACGAACATTTTTCTTTAAATTATTAAAAACGATACTAGATTTATAAAATCAGTCGGTAATATTCATCGGAATTATATTTTTATTATTTTTATACAATGTCGTCCGAGGCCTCTGGTAAAATAACTTCGTTTTGATTACGGTCATACTTTAGCTACTTTATGAGTAATTTATTTTTCTTTAGCGTTTCCTGTGGAAGATGAGATTTGCATTTTATTATGACTCGCAATGAGAACATTCGCATCGATTTGTTCACTTTTTTTTCTTAAGTTCATCAACCATTTCGTTTACACGTTCATAAGTACGTTTGCATTATTTAATTTATAATATTAAAACTGGTTTTATCTTTATTATATATTTTATGATCTCTCTTTTTTTAAATCCTTAAATTAGAAAATTATTAATAATTTTTAAAAGAAGATTTACAACATCCGTTCTATAACTTTCTTTCTGCAAAACGGAAAAAAGTGTCACGCACGCGACCGTTGTTAATATTTATAAATTAGTTAATCGTTTGCGGGATATCCTGCTTTAAATGATGACGTACCTTAATACACATATTAGTCGGCGAAAACCCTTTTATTCGTTAACATTTCTTTGAAATTTCGTTTCGAAGAAATCACATGAAATTATTAAGTTCGTTACGTCTAAACGCTATTTTTTTTTCGCATCATGAAGACATTCGTTCATTCAATTTCTACTATATACATCGTGTTGTTTTTTTCTTCTTCATTTGTTAAATTCGATTTTTTTTCTTCTTACGATGAAATCATCGTACGTACACACGACAGATAACATCTTTACGTCTCTATCTATCTATATACGTCGTTCACGTAGGAAAAATTCAATGTGCGACGATGATATACATTTTTGTCGTCGTTTTGCGATCGAATTCGATTATATATATATATATATATATATATATATATATATATATATATATATATATATATATATATATATATATATATACGTTTTTTTTTTATTTTTCACTTTTACAAAATCGATCATATAAATAAACATATCGTTTCACTTCATGTGTGCATCGCTGCAGCGAATTATAATCGTATGTTTAATTTTTATTTTGGAGATTTCGAGAGAGAGAAAGCCGTGTCTTCCGTATTTGGACGAATTGATCTTTTTCTCGATATGGTGACGCGTGTTGTCCTTTTTATCGTTTAACGACGTTTCGAATTATTTTGTTTTCACTGCCATTGTCACGAGGTGATTTGATTTTGAAATCGGACAACGAGAGGTCAATGGATATACATATGTTTCACGGAATGACGCATAATTCGAAGACAAAAAGGAAATGTATCATCTAATTATACGTCCTGTCAGGTGTTTTTATCTGATCCGTCGTATTCGATTTATTTATTTTTTTTTTTGGTTAATCTTTTTTATTATTTACCATCGTATATTTTAAGATTATTTTTTATTACGAATCAACAATAAAATAATTAATTATATGATCATTAGATGAATTGAAAGCTTTTTTGACTTTTATAATTCAATTATTAATTTTATATATTTGACATTATAGGCCAGAAAAGACATTATTAAAATCTCAAGATTCTAAGCATCATCATTTTTAAAAGATTTTTGTTTCTTCATTTATGCTATTATATATATTCATAATATAAATACCGTAGAAACTATTACAATATTCTTATTTCCGGCGCGCTGTTTTCTTTTTAACTGTATATAGGAATTGCAGCTTCCTGCGCATAACTTCAAAAAACACAAACAATTGTACAAAAGGATACTAAATACGTCGCTTTCGTCATCTTCCAAATATATCCCACTATATTAAAATTAATGTGAATCCCCGTCCCATATATACCGCTTCCATTGTTGTCAGAAATTTTCGTATTCGAAACGATTATTTATATCCGAATGCGTGTCCCGATAACCGATTTTTTATTTTTATTCATCAACACCTGAGAATAAAATTCGTCGTTTTATTTATCCGTCGTCCGACGTACGTACGAATCCGTCTCATGATTAATTCATCGTTTTTTTTTCTTCTTCTTCTTCTACTTGTTCTTTAATTTTGCATTTTTACGATTATCGATGCGTGTTTACGACGCGGTCGCTTTTAGAATTTTTATGATCCATTCTATTCGCTTTAATAACGTATTATTTTATTATTATTACGTATTTTCAATTTACGCATTTTAAACGCCCCCTCGCACGTAATAATATCGACGTACGAGAACATACATTTAATATATATGTTATCCGTTTCACGTAGACGTGTATCCGAAATTAGAAACGTTTTCGATTTCGTATCGCGATTCCGTTCTAAATCACAATAAACTCGATCGGATGCCGATTGCCGCTTTTGCTTCTATATTTACAGTGATAATATATAATAATTGACACCTCGTCACAGAATTATTTCCTTTTTCGGATCAATCCTACACGTATTCAAGAGGCCGGTTTGATTGCCTTCTCTAGATTGCAGACACACGTATAAACGTTCAGGGCGATTCTATATATAATATAAAATACTGTCGGTGACATGTCTTTCAGTAATAAAATGCAGTATGTGTTGTTTAAGTTGCTCAATTCATGAAATCGTTAGTGCAACTCAATCTTGTGTGATTGTGACTATTCGTTGTGAGATTTTTATTATTATTGCTATTTTAACACTAATATAGGTTTCCACGTTATTATTATATAATATCAAATTTTTTATCATAATTGTTAACGAGGATTTTATGCAAATTTTTAAAGTATTTTTATTAAACTAATTGATTATAGTACAAAATTCGTTTTTCAAAATTCAATTTACTATTATATATAAGAATTTAAATATAGCATTTTAAATACAATTATTTAACATTGAATAACATCTTCCTTTTTTTTTTCATCAACAACAAAAAATATTTTTATCATCATAAAAATAATTATATATTAAAGAGAAATCCATTTTCATTCGATATTATGTTCACGTTTCAAGATATATACTAGAACGAATGAAATTCTTTAATTAGACTGTCACAAGTGTCGTAATAAACATATCCTTTAATCGCAGTCGACGATTGAATATAAATTAGCGTAAATTTAAACCCTTTACTACTTACTACATATCTTATCGTCGTACGTTTCGCAACGGCCTAATATTTCCGGATAACGTCGTATATAATACGCTCATCACATATGAATATTATACAAAAAAAAAAAAAAAAAAAAAAAAAAGCTCTAGTAGCTTTAACTGGTCCGGATTTCTACGTATCGACTCGGATCCGCTAATATGACGCGCTCGTTATCTACGACCGCGGCGCGTTTTCTGAAACGTTTTAGATTAACGGCCGTTTTCTCGCCGCGACGACATCTCCGATAATTGGACTAACATAAGTTTCTAACGGGGTTCGAGTCCCGTCGGCGATAATTCGTACAGTTGTCAGTCGTCGTCGTCGTCGTCGTCGTCGTCCGTTTTGTCGAAAGTGAAAACGACGAAAAATCTTACGCGTCAATAATCGGAACGAATAAATAAATGCGTTTACTACCGTTTTTAAACCTGTCGCATATTTTTCGAAACGCTTATTATTTTTATTATTATCTCATACCGCTTTTTTTTCATCTTCTCGAAGCGGGCGTAATTAGTTTAAATTAATAGTAATGACGATCGACAGTTGTGTTGCAATTTTTGAAGTTCGGATTATTGGTTGTGTTCGCGATCAGGTTTTTTATTGAGCGATCTTGAATTTTATACATAAATCAATTCACGATGGATTCTCCATTGGTATCGATAATATATTCAAAATATACAAAATAATATAAGAGCAATATTTGAAGAACATACACGATTCTGTTATGAAATCGTTTGGAAAGAACGAGGGGTTGAATTCTGATATTACATAAATTGTAGTCAGTATATCGTAACGATCGTAACTGATAGCGAAATATCTTAGAAAACCCCAAATATATTATAACGTTTATGATAACGACGAGTGCACGAACAGAAGGGGATGAAGTTTGTCGAATGTATTAAATTCCGAACATTATACACCACATTGTTTGAAGTTAGGGGTGGATATTCTATATAACTATAGAATAATATCAAAATATATAGTGGTTCATTTTCGTTATTTTCGCAACGATTGATTTATGCGACTTTAACATCTCATATACACGCTTTCGAACGGTATTAAATTAAAAGTTGGCAATAAATCTCGCGCAAGCTATTAATATTAACAGTATAGTCGTCGCCGTGATTACGTTAGACGCGCGTATTTGCATAGAAAATGCGTTTTCGTCGCGATCGAAGCTTTAACGGGAAGTCGTCGACTATCAATCAACGCTAGAAACGATGGACTTATTAAAATCGATCGTAATAAGTCAATTAAAGAGGGAAACCCTTCGAAGCTTTCGCGAAACTCGAGCTTCGGCGGAAACGTGACCTTTTAATCCGGGTTCAGCAAGCAATCTCTTATATATATATATATATATATATATATATATATATATATATATATATATATATATATATATATATATATGTATACTGTCGTCGGATTATAGTCAACGTTGAGAAATCGATACATATACCGAAGGGATGATTCACTTTCAGGTAAACGTTTGCGAACCTCTATTTTTTTTTGTTCTTTATTTTTGGTCGTCTTTCGAACGATATCGTTTTTCGGTTTTGGTCGTTTAACGTGCAATTAATTCGCGCGAGACCTCGAATCGAGCAAATGTAGACGTTTTATGTCTCGTTCGACGGCCGTCGATGTTCATGATTGATTTTTTGTTTTACCGTCGTCTTAATTTTGTTTATATATATATATATATATATATATATATATATATATATATATATATATATTTACGTATATAGTATATGCGTACTTGTTTCCTTCGAATGTGTATCCGTTCGAACGACCTCTCTCAATCTTTTTCTTTAACCTTCCAGCTATATGTTAAGTTTTAGGGCAGTCTGGGTTAAAACTACACGGCATGCATAATTTATTACGTATAAGATTCATCAGAATATTTTTATATTAAATAAATTATTATGTTAATAATATAGATGTATTTCGAAAACGTTCCACTATTTAAGATATTTTATGTTTTTTATCTTATAACATTATGTTTAAGGTAAAGTGCCATTTTTTTTTGAAAATTTTATTATTATGTTTTATCTTTGTAAATGTATATCTGTAAAAACATTACTGTTTCAACGATTCTCCACTTTAGAGCACGAATTTGCGATAAGAAAAAAATAATATCCTAACTGCGAAGAGCGTTTCTATTTTATGCAAATTTTAATTTTACTTTCACAAAACGTGCGGGTTTCGCAAAAAAAAAATGAAATAAAAATAAAAAAGGAGCCAAGGGATTTCAGCGTTATTTGCAATGTACTACGATTTCGCTTATAACGAGCAATCGTAGCACCAGTAAATGATAGCAGTAAGCTGTAAGAGACATGTTATTATTACAGGTGTGCAATTTCACTCAACGATTCCGTTAAGGCTTCTCTACTAAGCACCGCTAGTATTTGCCAATTTGCATCATTACACGATGCTGCTAATTCTAGTAGACGACCGGTAGCTGGTAACGTTAGATTTTATTTATTTATAGAGTCAACCAGTCACTGTGTCAGGCAGATCATTATAAAACGAAAATGATTTTTCCACCTAGGCGTCGTCGCATACATATTCATAATATAATAATAATATAATCAACGTTGACTGATATAATAGATTCATTAACGAGTGTCCGAAAACCCACACACGTTCGATCTTTAGAGGCGCACGAACCGATAATTTATTCGCGTCCGTGTCGAATATGATTAGTAAAATCGAGTAAATATCCCAGTTATGTCGCACGTATCCGAATTATGTCACGTAACCATGCATACACATGCGGTGACAATGCGTTCTGTCATTGAAATTTGAACACTTTTGATATAGGAATAATGTCCCATTGTGACTAAGGAGCGAGCGTTCGCTATACCATCCGCATTACAATAGCCTTGTTAGTTTAAAAATCGTTTAGAAATTATTGTTGTTTTATATACTTTATGATTTTAAATTATTGTATATATGCATATTTTAAATTAAATATATAGCGATAAAAGATTAATCTTTGATAAATCGGCTGTCGTTAGATTATTATATTACGCAAAGTTTCTTCCAGCATCAATGCTTAAATTGTCATAGCGATATTGCCATTTACCACCTGCTATCCGTGTACATTAACAAGCACTTTAAAATCGTGGGGTGTTAACGACAATAATCTTCAAAATATTACCCTCATCTCCCAGGACTCTCATTACTATTTATGTTGAGGAAGCGGCGGGATAGTCAATAAAACAGCTATATAATTTATGAAATAATAGTATAAAAAGCGGCACTAAATCTGTGTTGCTTCATATTAGGAATAAATATTAAGTTTTATTCCATAAAGGATTGTATAACTAAAAAAATAAAATAAATATTTATTTTCATAAATGTAATATAAAAAGGAAATTAATTGTGGAATATAAAAAGATTCAGATTTATACAAGATGTTCCTATTATCAATCTCTATCACTTATCATGTATTTCTTTTTAGATAATTTAATTTTATTTATATTAAATTATTTTACACAATAATTTATTACGTCGCTTTTACGAATGTATCTAATTTATTTCGGCAAATAAATTATTTAATTTTATCACAACAAAAATAATAATAATAACGCGATTTTTGCGTTCGACGAACTCTCGTATTTTTTTTTCTGGCATCGAATATAATTTTCCGAGATTATTTTCATTTCATCTTTTTTTTCCACCCCGAGAAAAATTTCTTCTCCCGGGCGATAATTTACATTTTTCCGACGGCGCGGACGTTCGCATTACATCACGTCGTTTAATATATTGTTAAAATGACGTATCTCGCAATATTTATTTATTGCATGTTTTCGCAATTGACGTTTATTGAATTATACTATTATTATTAATAATAGTAATCACACTGAATAATTTTTTTTTTTTTTTTTGATCATTCATAGTAAACTTTACGCGTATTATTTATTTATTATTTTAACGATTTTTCTTATTGACATGTCAAGTTTCGCATTATTATGTCATTTCTATTTATTATTATTATTGTCGCGATTTAGTTGCCTTATTGTGATATAAATTAATCGCTTAGGCGGTTATATAAATGCTCGACCCCGTTTTAATTCACACGAATGTTTTATAAATGTTTCATTAGTATAACAAACTTGGACACATCGACATTATTAATTACGATCGTATTAAAATTATTACAGTGCTCGTTTGATATATCGTTTCAATTTGTCTAAAGCCGCGTCTTGACTATGCAGATATTTTATCGATTTTATAAATTATTATGTCTATTTTTGACACTATTTTTTTTCATAATATTTTATAAATACTGTCAATATTAATTGCCTATGTCAAATTATATAATTAGTATTATCAAATATTATGGGATTATTCACTGAAAAGGTAGTATATTTTATTAGTAATATCTACAATATTAGTGCAATTATTATTCATTTAATTTATTATATTAATTTTTTTTAAGTTTTAAAACCTGTTATATGATTAAGAAAAGTTGAGATGGAGTTGACGTCCCCGTAAACGAAAATAATAATAATTAAAGAAAATTTAAACGAGAAGCCAAGGTTTTTACGTCGATTTTTGCTGTTACCGATTTGTTTTTTGTTTCATTATGTTATCGTTGTTCTAATTTGTTAAGTTTTTTTTTCGTTTTATTTATATTAATACAAAAAATAAACAAATTTAAAACATACTATTATAATTATATAATAGTATGTTTTAAATTTGTTTATTTTTTGTATTTATCATGTGTTGATACTTTTTTATGACTTTAGTTAAAATTTTTATTTCTATCATTTTATATACGTATTTAATATATAATTTTTTTTAATTTATAAAATAATACTCTAATTTAAGTGAATATATTTATGTGATTCTTTCAATGTATCGATTAATCATTGATCGATTGATACGGGGATAGATATTGTCATGGTGGAACCGAATCCCTTTCCTGAAATTCAATTTTTATTATTTCTGAAACAATAAATTCAATCAATCAATCCCCTTGTCGTCCTTAAAACAATATTGAAAAAAAAATAGAAATTCGACACCGATTAAAGGAATCGACAGTAAACTTCTACAATGAAAGGATACGAAAATTGTTTCAGATGTTGAAATTAATTTTGAAAAAATATTCATATATAGATAATATTTAAATATTCTCCGACTTCAAAAATAATATGGCATAAAATATCAAAATACTGTCAATTTTTGCGAAACTGTAAAATATTACATATTTATTACAAAAACACACATATTGTTAATGTTATACCAAACTAAATGACATACATTTTTTTTTCTTATTCTGAATATTAAATCGTAAAACTAGTTTATCCGTATTTGAACCCGCATTTTTACTTTACTACGGAATGAAGGTCAATTTCACTACCAAATCACGTTAAGTTTGTTGCTCTTTACGTTGCACATTTTTTTACACCATTGTGTTTTTTAACAACAACAACAACGCTCATAGTTTATTTTTCTATTGTTTTACGCGTTCGCTTCACCGTTTTTTCTTATTATTATTATCATTTTGTCTAATTTAATTTATTCAGAATTTTCTTTTCGTTTTCGTTTCAGACGTACGTTTTTCTATTTTATTTGCTCGTATCATATTATATTTTTATCGCGATCGTTCATAATTTACTGATGTTTGCGTACGGAATTACGCTAGTGTAGTAATTTAGAGCGCGTGCGTTTTCGGCGTATTATTATAATATTATTATTGCGTTATTATAATTGTAATAGCTGTTTGCCATTTTATAAAACTGTTTAATCTCCGTCCAAGGCGAGAACTGTTGATAATATCGCATCTGTCTTGACGTTTTTTTTTAATACCGCTATAATTCCTTTTTTATCGGTAAATGTTTTGCATTTAACGCAACGGTTATAAACTTGATTTCGTGGATCTTAGGTGATGTGAATGGTGTTGTTTATGATTATTGTGCGAGTATTTGTTTAATTTAATCTCTATGCTAAAATACTTGTGCGTTAAGTCGATATTTGTATTATATTTAATTCAATTTAAATCCGAGTTTGACTTGAGTATAAAAGAGATGTCTTTTTCATAATAAAAATTCAATTAATTTCTTAAATTAGAAATATATTTTATAAGTTTTTTTTTCTTAATTGATTTTTTACTTTCTATACTATAAAATTAAGAAAATTCTAATCACACAAATATTGAACAATGACCGTTATATGAGTGATAAATGATGAAAGAGGAATAATTTTTCCACTTAACTAATGTGCAGTTTATTGTAATTATTAATTTCTATGAATATATAATTGGACATCTATATAAAACATTGTACTTGTAAATCGCATAAAATATTATATATAGAAATTATACATCTTCTCGTAAGTCATAAAAAAATAACAGTTAACAGTTGAATTATTAGCCAAACAGTAATAACTCACAATTCGACACGAAGATAGGCAAATCAATAACCGAGATTAAATCATAAATTCTCTAATAATGGTAATCATTTAAAAGCTACGCTGTTAAAATAATATTATATATATTGCGAAGAAAGTACGATTTATATACATATATATTTTTTTGAATTCTTCAATCGCACAATAAATATATATTACACGTTCTCAGATTCGACCTTTCACATTCGATACAAGAATCGCGTTCAATAATAATAATGAAGAAAAAAATCTACGAAATTACCATTAAATACGACAGTTTACACATGCTCATATTTGGACATGACCATGTTTTATTTTTTTATTATACGTATTTTTTTTTATCTTTGTTATTATTATAAACGCTTTATGACTGACACGTATGTAAAAGAATTTAACCACCGCACTAATTACATTAAGTTATTAAATCGAATCGATCATGCAAATGTGTATTTTTTTTAAATATTAATAATATATTTATAAATCGTTTGATTATGATAACCTTCGATTATGTTTGTTGTCAATATCGTCAAAATATTTTTTTTTCTTCATAGAACTGTTGAAATTTTCTAAGCTATAATTT
This sequence comes from Leptonema lineaticorne, assembly GCA_024500535.1. Classification (NCBI taxonomy): domain Eukaryota; kingdom Metazoa; phylum Arthropoda; class Insecta; order Trichoptera; family Hydropsychidae; genus Leptonema; species Leptonema lineaticorne. The sequence goes on from JANIJI010000021.1 coordinate 3,462,928, forward strand.
CGGCAGCTGTTAATAGAAGATAATAAGTATGCGTTTTAGTCGTAAAAATTCGTAAAGTTTTTTTACAAATTATAAGTGTGAAATTTAACAAGTATTGCATTCTAGCACGTTAGCGCTTCCCAAATAAAGGTGCGCATTCTCTAAATATATAAACTAAATCTTTCTATGTAACACACACACACACACACACACACACGCACACACACATATATATATATATATATACGTTTAAATGTTTGAGAATCGTCGTATTATATTATAGACTGTGTGACCTACAAGGATATATTTTTATATATATAAAAAAAACATCAATTTGCTTTACCAATGTTCAAAAACCAGTAATTATTCAATTTTCTCACAGAAAATGTTTATTTTGTATATATCGATTATTTATTTTCCGCATTCGAAGCCATCTCAAAACGAGGTTAAGGTTCAGTCATATAATAACATTAACAGCCTTGTATGGATTTTGTAAATATATATATATATATATATATATATATATATATATATATATATATATATTTATTCATATTAATTAATTAGGAGACATGATTCGAAGTCACCTTATTTAACCGTAATCGATTTTAACCGTTATTTAGTGTCACATAAAATAAATAAGCGTACAATTTTTTTTTCAATTTCTATTTATTAGTTAAATGTTCGTGACATTGCCGCAAGGCTGTCATTATCGCTTATACGTTTTGTATTAATTGCGCTGTAGATAATTAGACAGAAATCATCAATCTTTTTTGTAATCATTTAACATTAAAATATCGTATTTTGTGATTCTAATTTTAAAAGAATATTCAGTTGTTTCATATAAAGTTTTATTATTATTATTATTAATGTTATGGACCCCAGAATTAAGATATCATTTTACAAACTTCGAAATCGAATCGACACATTTCGTCCGTGTTTAATTAAATTAGTTGTCGTCGAGTTATTTTTAATTAGAGTGAAAGTCGAATCATGGATTACACCCGATTATAATAGTAATTCGACTTCCTCTCAGGTGTCATTTTGATGCTGCTGCACAACAACGGATGTAACCGATTCTTTATATTTGTTTTCGAAAAAAATTTCACCTCGTAAACCGCGTAATCGATATAGGTTTTTGATTTTAGAAAATTCGGTTTTATATAAGCGTGTTAGTGTTTTTCATATATATATATATATATATATATATATATATATATATATATATATATATATATATTTTCATTTTGTGGCCAACGGAAACATGTATCTCCGTTACACAAAGGATCTCTCGCAAATCTTGATTCGATAACATCGCATTATATTAATTGTATATGTTATTGTGTTACATCCGCGACAAGTTTTTTTCTTCAAATGTAAGATGTCATATTTATACGTTTATAAAATGTATATTTTTTTATGATTGTATTACGATTGTTTACAGTTATATAGTCATTTTTTATGATAATCAATTAGCTTGTATATAATATTTTATGCAAATTATCACACTAGATATTTTTAGAGTTCCATTTATGTGTAAACGTTTCGTACATTTTTAGTTTCTAATGTATAGAAATATATTGTATTAAAATATACTCAGTCTTTTTTTATAAAGATTTTATCTTTAAAAAATGATCATTCAAACGTTCGGTCTACCATTAGTCATGTCTAAATATCGATTTTGCGTCTCAAAAATGGATATCGATATTTTTATATCCTTATATAAGAATAAAATTACTAATTTTATACTTATTGTACTCTTTCTGTATATTTAATTTAAGGTTATACACAAAATAAATGCGCAATAGTGCAAAACAGATTTTTTTTTCATAGAATGATCCTTCTGATTTATTTCTCGGTATTTTTTGTGTATATTTTTTTTTTGAAAATTAAAATCCAATTATATACACAGCCGTTAAAAAGCCTTGATGATAGATAACGACCGTGATTTGTTCACAATGTATTTATATACACATACATTAATATGTTTCTATGTGTTAAATATAAATAATGCGATAATTTTTCTTGTCAGTAGTGTATCAAAAGCGATCATTAACATATGAACGGTTCAGTGGATACAATCCGCGTTTCCAAAGGGCTTTTTGCGCTTCTGTCTATTATTATTTTATTTTTTTTTGTACGCACGAGGTCGAATCTAGAAGATAGATTACTAAGATGTGCTCGTGATAATAATGATGATGATGATCAACCATTATAGCGATGACGATAAAGAATATTCTAAGCTAGATGTCCGTTTTAGCCTGTACGACGAACAATTATAATTGTTTAAATACGATGTTTTATAATAATAAACGTAAGCATAATTTGCCAACGGTCGAAAATGGGATACGATCAATCTTATTCGCGTTGAACGAATAATAATTTCATGTTATTCTTTATTAAGTTATTAATTTGTATTAGATGCATGTTTAATGTTGATATTTTATGCTTGTTATTTTTTTTTATATGTGATGATGTAATTTTCAATCTTCTCACTTAATTATTATGTTGTAGATCTTGATATGTTTTGATTATATAATCATTATGATTATATATATTTAATATATTTGTTTTGTTCAATTTTTACTTAGATTTATTACTTTTGTAATTATGGTGTTTTTTATATTAAAAAATATAGAATAGTTATAATAACAATTACTGAATTTTAGTTTTCATCTAAATCATTAACTATTTATAGCTAGCACCTTAGTTTTATCAAACAATATCTTATTAATATTGAAAGATAGATTTATGCATATTTTATAGATAAAATTTATAGTTTTTGATTTTCTAATGTTCTAAAATGTTCTAAAGTGCACTTTCATAACAATATTTATCACTTTCACTTTCGTGTCTATTTTATTTTTATTTATTTATATATCGTACATATATGCGCGTGTATATATAATTTGTAACGTTTAGGCGTTTTTAGATTATTATTTTTTCTCTCTTTCGTATTGTCAGATATATGTATCTGATGTCAATTAAAATTCGGGTTAATGACTGGTTTCGCGCGTGGCCAAAGGCTATATGGCGTTGTTTCTAATTATATATCGTATTGTATATTATATATAATAATTTATATATATATATATATATATATATATATATATATATATATATATATATGTGTGTGTGTGTGTGTGTGTATTGTAAATATTTTGCATTGGACAAAACAACATTTTATAATTGACTACGTATTTCATTCAATTAACAATTCACATTTCGATCTTGATAAACGTTTTTCGACGGTTTCTTATTTGTGTTAAGTTTTCATTCAGTTCTTATGATATTGGCATACTTAATGCAAAATTTAAATTGGTAATTTGCCGCGATGTGTTTATTTGATTGTTTACGCTGTTGTTTCTCAAACATTTTCATGCTTGATTTGAAAATTATTTATAAATTTTCTTTTTGCTATGTATTTCATTCATAGCCATTAATGTAATATAAATTATAAGTATTTTTAAATTATTTATATGTATATATTAATATGATTAATTTTCTTTGTTTCAGGTGAGTGTCAACACCCAACGAACCAGCCTTCATAGATTATCAATTAACTACTGCGTTTTCAGTAGCGGTGAACGTCAAAATAGAAGAAAAAAATCAGGGATCTTGTCACGTTTCAATAGCCTTCTTGGCTATTTATTAACCAGCACGTTCTAATGTTATAGTCTCACGCAATAGTTGTCGTCGTTTCAACTTCGTTTGTCTATATGAAGTTTTAATAAGTCTAATTAAAATCGATCATATATATATATATATATATATATATATATATATATATATATATATATATATATATATATATATATATATATATATATATATATATATATATATATATATACACACAAACAAAATCTGACCGTTTTCAATTATAATATATAATATATTATTATCGAATAACCGCCGTCGTTGCGTAACATTCGATTAGAATAACAGTGAAGGGACAGATCGTTCATAAACTTTGCCGTTTAATTATCGCAAAATAGGGTGTATAAGTATGTGTGTAATTTGTGGCTTTGATTCACGCGTAACAGCATATATATATATATATATATATATATATATATATATATAATATTTATAAAACGAGAAAATATAACTGTAATTTAAGGCTAGTGTTACGCGCACGCACTTAACCATAATTAAATACGTAACACATCGCGTGTTAACCACGGTATTTATTTCGACTGCTGAAGAAGAAGACCTATTTTTTTTTTTGATATACGTGACGTTATGCCATAGTCTTTCTTTTATATTAAATATATGTATAATTGACAAAGCCAATTTTCACAAATTTACGTACTATATATTGTATATTGAGTTGTCTGTCTTGTGTGACGTTTGAAACGTTGGAGACTTGTATTGGGATGATGATTCCCAATTTTATTTTATTTTTACGCATTATGGTAACTTTTATGAAAGTGGTGGAATTTAATCGATTCCTTTTAGTGGAATTCTTTTATTATTTCACCGTTGAAAATCGTGACTGTTGAAGAGTTTATCTTTGTTTGTTTAAAGAATAATATTTTTTTTATTGCTTTTAAAATAGTGTCATGGAAATCGTTGAAATTATTTATTTATTTATACGTATATTTTTTTGTAAAAATCTCCTTTAATGGTTTTAATTTTTTAACATTCTATTATACCATTGAAGAATGGAAATATATATTTCGTGCTTAGATGAAATGATATAATTTTTTTTATAAATATATTGTTAAATCAATTATTATTAATATTTTGTGATGTCATATTTTGGTGTTTTCGTATAGAGAACAACGTCATTTTGTAGTATGAGATGAATTGAAAACAATGCATTTAACACATTCCGATTTTAGCATTTTTACGAATTGTTTATTTAACTGTGCAAATAAAATTAAAGTGTACTTTCGAAATTTAATAGATATTTTGGAAAATTTGAAATGTATTATATATCAAATATTAGTTTTTATTAATTATCACGACTTAAATGTTATTTTGTTCTAAATATTTTCATAGTTTGAGAATCTATTTTTTTTTTTTTTTTTGATAACATATCAAAAATTTTATGTTAATTTTGAGGAAATAGTATATTTTTAATTATAAGCCCGAAGCGGAGTTTCTCTTATTTCTATTCTGATGCAGATTTGTTTCTTTCCAGTTCCGTCTATTTTTTAAGATAGCCTCGAACGATCCACATCGCCTCGAAACTCTTCCGCTCGACCGATCGCGTCCAAAAAATTGATATTTCGATCATTTTTTCCATTGTATTCCATATTAGTTGCGGTGAAAGTAGATTAGTGACCTTTTTCTTTCTTTCTTTTTCTTTGTTTTTTTTTTTCATTTAACCCTTTGCGTAGGGACAGCCGATTGTTCCGCTTCGCCTTTTCTATACTGCGCGACATTCCATCACGCGCGACGTTCATTAGCTGCTCCCGGCCGAGTCTAATCTAATTCCGTGCGAGTTGATGACGAGACGGTGTTGACTGCTTCGTCGTCGTCGTCTTTCTCATCAAAGACGACGACGACGACGTCGATGGTTGAAGCGGTGATGCCGCCGCCGCTTTAGGAATCCTATGAACGCATTGTCGCCGTTGGATATCTAAGAGTATCTATCTCGACACGGGCCAATTTGTGAAGCGCGCGACCCACATATTGTTCCCGAGTGTTTGCTCCACTTGCTCAATGTCCGGATTGTGTTTATTTTTTTTATGCATTTTTGTTTTAATATTTTTAAATTATTTCTTAAAATATTTTTATTGTGATTATTTAAATTCATATTAAATTTTCTTTTTTTTTAAATACTTAGAAATTAATTTTGTTTAAAAGATAAAAATAAATACTGAAACAGTTTGGAAAAATTGTTTGTAACTTATATTACATTCATGATTCATTGGTGCTTCGTTAAGTGCTATGTGGTGGTTCCAGTTCTCTTTTACGGAGTTGAAGATTGAACACTCAAAACAACTATTACGCCTGAAAATAGAAGCATTTCAAATGTGATTATATATAAGATTTCATGGATCGATTATGTAACGAATGAGGCAATTGTACCAAAAATAATTCTTGATAATTAAAAAAAAACCATTACCTGCCGAAGTAAATCCAAGATGTATTTGAATTAAGAAGAAGTCACGCTTTTGGAATTTAAGGTAGTGGATGCGTGTTAGTAGAAACAGCCTAATCGATAATACAAATAGACTCGGTATAGAAACGTTTTCTGTTTGAAGAAAATAATTATTATTGCTCTACAATGAAATCATATTTTTTTTCTCAATCCATATTTTCTTTTATATTTACATTAATTATTTTCAACAGATTCATTATCTTATTCATATATTTCTATATAAATATAAACATATATATATATATATATATATATATATATATATATATATTATTATTATTAATGTAGATACATATAACGTATAATATTTTTTCTGTTATTTTCACATCATTCATATCGCTGAAAATAGTGCGAAATTAACAATTGCAAACAATCATTCTTGCTAACATATATGTATGTTTATTGCATTTAAGCATGCAGATTTGTCTCGTTCTTCTTCAACGCTTATTATATACAATTGCCGCAATAAATATAACACTTTCGTTATAGAACCATTTTATGATACGTCATACATATTTTTATTACCGTTATTGTGTTTATTATTATTATTAATAATTCTATCTTTTTTTACGTAGTTAGATATTTTTCGGCATATGTTATATATGTATAATATTATTGATGAAAAACTTTATAACCTTATATTACAACTTTACTAGTAGTATATATATACGTTATTTTTTTTATAGTATGTGTCGTATAAGCGAGCATTGTTCGACGCGGTAACATTAATGATAGAATATCTCATTTTCTTACCACTTTCTCTAGTTTTCATTCGTGTATATTTCATATTCTTTTATATATCCTCATTTCCTGTCCAGATATTGCTCGAGAAAAAAACTGGCTTCGATAAATTATCCGTGATATATTCTGATATTAAAACACGTTTTATTTCTGCTTTTTTTCATTTTCGAGTCATAGATAGTGTTTAATGTTTTTTTTTTTTTTGCTAGTTTTCTTCGAAAGTTGAAAAACGATGCGTTTAACTTTATAATAATCGCACGGTTTAAATATAAAGTGGATTTTTAAACGTGTTGTTGAGTAAAATATAAATAATTTTTATATTTTAAATAAATTTATTCTACATTATTTTACTGATATATTTATAAATATAAAAAGAAATAACAATTACCGGCTGATTCACAAAACAACACACACATCGGTTGGTCTGTGCGGATAAACAATGTCGTAATAACGACTGCAAGTGGGCGTGTTTTAAATTAACCAAATACAAAAGAAAAAAAAATTAGTACTGAATGTGTCTTGTCAATATTTTGAACGGTTCTTTTATGCCTTCTTGTCTCGTCTTTCGATCGATTGTTAATTTACAAATCGCACTTTGGCATTAATGACGTTATAACTGACGAATACCATCATCGGTTCAAATCTACGATTCAATTTGATTATGAACGATATTATTATTTTAGAACGTGATATATTTTTATAATGAATGATATATCGATAAAATCGGATGCATTAAACTGTAGCGTTATTTATATCGGAGTGCGATATGATATTTTTAAGGTCGACGCGTGTTTCTGATTGATATGTCCGGATAGTCGCACGCCTTCTTGTCATTTCATATCGAAAAATGGGTTAATATCACGGCTATTCTTTATATTTCGACGCCGAAATTTTTGTCATGATGAAGCACAATAATGCGTGCGTGTGTATGTGCAATAAATATTTGTTTTCTTCTATTATTTCTTTTTTTTATTATATGTGTGATTTATACGTAGGAAATCCCTTGACAGTCTCGTGTGATCCACTTTCTTCGGTACTATGAAATAATGTCGAGTTTTTGTTTAAATAAAATAGTTTTACGCATTGTTTTATGACAAGAATATATAATGAAAGAATCTAAATTTGTATTTATTTTATAAGATATTTTTTTATAGAATAATTCAGTGAAAAATCATTAACAGATTAATTAATTAGAAATGAATTTCGTATGTTCGAACTATCAAAAATTAAAATTGTCAATACGTATACTTACCTTTTAAGTTCTCATTAGTATCGTTTGTAAATTAAACACGAATTAATAAATAAATTCAATATTCCGTAACCATTTATAGATACGAAGTTTGTCTTACAAATTTATATATAAACTCACAATAAACAAAACGTTCAATTTGTAAAAAGAAAGGGTTGAAATGTTGTATTTCCTGTTTCTTATGCTAGTGCGTAATAACTTATCAATTAGTCGTTAAAATTACATATTTTTTGTTGTGTTTTATAAAAAATTGAATTGAATATACTCTTACGTACTTCAAGATTTCTAGTATATATTTTTAATAGTGGATAAACATCGTTAATGGCTTACTCACTTATATTTCTTTATTTTCCATCATTTTAATGTAAATTCGCACATACATATTGATATTTTTAATTGCATATGCGTTATTGAAAACATCTTATTAAAAATAGCTTAAGAATCAAATATATTCCTACAGTTTTTAGTCTTATATAAATCGTTTTTCGTTATTTTTTTCCTCGTGCTGTATAGTATTTTTGACCATTTTTCCTTTTTATTATTTATTTATTATAAATAATTCGTAATATGTATCATAAATAAGCCAATGATTCGTCTCTTCTCTTCGTTTTGCGCAATCTACCATTAGAACGTGCCAAATAAAACTAAATATATCATTTTGAAAAAGGATTTCGTTCGCCAAATTAATCGTTATTTATCATTTTGAGTTTTTACTAATTACAAATTGAAGTTTTATATAAAATTTCATATTTTTTATTTATTGTAATTTATATCAGCAGTCATTCAATAGTCGACAGTTAAAAAAACGGGAACTTTGGTTATCATCATTCAAGATCCATTTTTTTTTCTAAAAAAACTAGATGTACACAGCTGTCATTTCATATATCATATATTTATGAATTAATTACGTTTTTAATTAAAATAAATTAAACGATGAACGTTTACTTTTGTATGGCACACATAAATAAATACAGGATGTAATTTAATCGAGAAAATAATATCATCGGTTTCGTTTTAATTATCTTGTACATCTCCTTAAAAATAGTACGTAAAAGCGACTATATACCATAAATAAAATTATTTATATTAAAGATAATCGTTTTCGATATAACAATACACAATATCTTCAAATGTAGGTTAAATTTTTATCATGGCCTAGTAGGCTTTTCTTCAAGAAAAGCTCGCATTAATATGCGAATTATCATTGTTAAGTCAGCATACACACTACTGTGCTAAGAAAACTGCTTTTTCAAGGCGATCGTGACTCTCAGTCTTAAGAATAATATGTCTATAAAGAAAACTGACGTTTGGAGTGGAATTGAGATATTTTGAAATATGCCTTACATTGTTTATGCGCGTCTATAATTTTCGATTTATCCTTGGCTCGCGCCGATCAACAATTGTAAATCGAAATTATTATTATTATTATTATTATTATTATTTTGTTGATTTTTAGGACTCAGTATTATTAACATTTAAAATTTACGATTCGTTAATAAACAAATATTATTTATGAACGTGTTTTAAATCTTTTTTGCCCCTTCAGAAAACGTTATAGCGTATATCATATGTCGCGAGTTTTCGAGATTTTCGCAAGATTTATTTTAGTTTTGTGCGATTTTTGGCACTGAAGTCGATCGTAATTTTTCGAGAGGATGATTTCGGATAATTAACGAGATTTCGCTCGGAAAATTTTTGAACCTCGCCGAAGAGTCGTTTTATTATCGCTTCTCTCTTTTCAATTTTATGCCGTTGACCGCTCGGTTTTTACAAATTAGCTCATTACTTTTTTCCCAACTTTTTAGAAATCTTTCGAAATATTCATCTATGACGACATGTCATTTCATTTTACTTTTTCTGATGACGCGACATTGTTATTTTAATTATGCATTCACGTTTTGTTACTTTTAACTTTTTTTTCTTGAATTGAACGCCTTCGGCAAATTCTCAGCGTAAACAACAATAACAACAACAACAGCGACATTTAGATAATTTTCCCATTTTCTTTATATATATCGAGAGAAGCAAAATCGATTGATCGTTTATTTTTTATTAACACTGAAATACACGTGGAAAACGACTGAACTTTCACTGAACGTTTCTCCTCTCCCTTCTCCCCCCCTCGTCCCCGCGTCCCGGTCATTGTTCGTTTGCAATTATCGAAATGTTATGTCTTGTTTTTATCGCGAAACAATTACAAGAGTGAAATTATCCGTCTCCATAGAAAGCAATCATGCAATATTTTAATGGATTTTTTCGATTTTCGCCGATTGAATTAATGTCGAATCCGTCTACTTTTTATTTCGCACGTCGAATTGTTCTCGAGTTCCGGTCGACGTATAAATTAAACACACACACACATAATATATTTATAGTTCATAATTGCGGAATCGTAATTTGTGACCGCAAATTTCAGGAGTCAACGATTAGTCAGAAAAGACGGGAATCGTCAATTTTTGTTATAGTCAGAATTTTTTTTCACTTCCGACCTACAAAGAAAAATATAATATTTGTAAATATTTTGACAGACGTTCACGAAATTGTTTTTATTAATTCCAAATTGATAATAAACGTCAGTTTTATTCGAATTATTTACTAGATTTTTTTCTATTATTTTTTGTATGATCATAATTTTTATTAATAACTGTTGTAGAGTTTTCTTCTTACATTTTTATAATCAGTTTTTATTTTATATTTCTTGAATCTGAACACAATAATTTTGTACATCGTAAATTTAAACTAAGTTGACATCAACGAAAAATTAATTATTTATTTTCGTTATAATAATCTACGCTGATGATATTTCATCATTGATATAAAAAAAAAACATTATATAAATATATTATTTATTATCCAATCTTAAAATTACAATCGCACATACACACACGCAGTTATCCTTACGATCGTCGATAGCAAGAAAGCGATGAATTTTCACGATTATAACCGGATGTTTCAAATTTTCTAACTTGTTGCCGAGTCGCATTGGCAGTCACATACATCGCATTTATACAATGACACCGTCAAATATTATTCAATAAGTTTATTGTACTATATAGTTATGATTTTGAAACTTTGCCCACATCTATGTAACATATATAATATTCGTCTTGCCAACGGTTCGGCGTTTGCACTTTGTCTACTTGCGACTTCTTTTCGCTAGATTTATAGACGACACGTTGCGATATTTTGAAGCTCGGCTGCAGCAACGGCCCCTTATACAGTCAGTTCTCGAGTTACGATCACCTCGACTTACGATCATTCGCGCTTACGACGGAAAAAAATCATAATGTTTTCGTCACACATGTATCTAATATAATTTTGCATGTTTCTGACAATTGATTTTGCGCGTTTCTGCAATCGATTGCTCAAATAATGTTATGTAGTTATATATTTTAGCCGACTAAAATAATAGCAATTAAAAATCAGAAATAAAAGATATTAAATAAAAATCATTTTTCATAAAATACATTCAAATATTTAATAGTATATAGTTTTTTCAAAAAGATGACCATTAATTTAAATTGTTTTATTTAGATTGTAAATCGACAATTACGAGAATTTGTAAGATTTTTTTATAGACTTCAGTATAAAATTTCAGTACTAGAATAATTTTACTTTCTACTTACTGCATATAATTTATTTCTATCTAAAAAAATATAAATGTTATATTTAATGTAATGTGAATTTATAGTACAGATACTTTCAAATTTTAATGCTTCGAAACATTTATACGCTTAGGTCCGTTTCTGCACATTTAACTTATTTTCAAAAAAAAAAAAAATATATCGATTTAACGATCGTCTCGGGATATATATTTTATTGCGCGATATGATGTTCGATTGCAAATTTATGTCGGATACGCGCGAAAGTCGAGGGTTGCCCGCAATTTATTTTCGTTTATGAGTAACCTGAATACCGGACGCGTTCAACATTAGAAGACCAGGTTATTGAAACCGACGCTATATATATAATAATAAAATAAAATATAATAATAATAATAATAATAATACAGTAATAGTAAAATACGTCGTCACATTTTTCGACTGCACATACATATCAGAAATAACCGCAGACAATTCGCGATCGGCTCACTTCTGGACTCGAACCAGGAATCCTCGGAACGATAGGTAGGCAACCACTAATTTTGCGGACGTGAATCACTGTGTGTTCGGTCGGCTTGTGAATGAAGTTATTTTCGATTGACTGCTGACTTTTCTTCGACATTTTGCCGGATTAAAACTACTGTGTCACTTGTGTTTTTTTTTCTTTTTCAAATTATTATTTTCTTGTATTTTGCTTCCATTGGAACATCTGGACGCAGTATATTTCGACTTGACGATAGAGAGGAGCTCTGAATTATGGTAGTTTTTGATTTACTATATCATTAAAGTATGCTATATTCCATTTCGTAATTTAGACTTTTACGTTTTATCTTATAAAGTATTTCGATATATTTATTCGTATTCAAGAATATTTTATTTTCAAAATGATAGATTATTATTGTAGTGAATTTAAATATTTTGAAGATAAAGTCAAATCGACTTTTCAATTATACAATATTGAATCTTACTTATTAAGCCAAACATATTTTTATTTTTATATTTGATTAGAAAAAAAATGATTTTATATTATTTCTTTACTTTTTTTTAAATATAATTATTGTATTTTTTCTATAATTATTTATATTTGTAACACATTATATTTAATTATTTATATCATATTTGTTTATTAAAATTAGTGTACTAGTGTTCCATTGTTATTTCCTTATTTGTTCTAAATTGAAATTCATTGTATTAGTAATTAGGACAGTGATTCATAATCGTAATTTTTCGTGGTGATCACCGCGAATTTTATTTGAAATTCATTGGTATATTTTTCTTGTCATTTTAATTTTATTATTTTTTCAGAAATATCATTAATTTACTTTGTTTTGTTTTTGATTTTTTTTTGCACAATATTTAATAGCAGTAGAATGAATTTATATCAATATATAAAGAACCAAATTAAATGTCTTTAAATGAATTATCTTTAGTAAGTAACATATTTGTACATATGTATATATTTTTCTTAATTTATTTTGTATTATTATTTGATATAAAGCAAAAGTTATTATAATAAATAAATTTAGTTCACTTTTGAATTCATTCAAATCACGATTTCATTTTATATGAAAAAAATAATTGTTTTTTGTATTTAAATAGGAACTTTTTCATATTGTAAATTCGTAAAGCATAATTTTAAAAAGTTTTAAGATTCACACGATAAGAACTTCCTTATACGTATACACCGTTTTTTTATATATTTTATTTTCCGTTTTTTTTTCGCTCTTATTTTTGTTTTTACTTTTATTTATTCACGTTTATGCGCATTGGAAATATGTACCTTCTTTTTTATTATTCGAATATATCGAGTCCGATAAGTAAATTCGAGGTAAAATGTCGAATATTCATCCGACGTATGCGCAATCGATCGTCCTTCGGATGTTTTACGCGTTTACTGCAACACTATTTTAAGATGGAGCAAGTGAAGTTGAAAAAAAAGCTTTTTTCTTCTTTTTTTTTTGGTAGGAAAAGATAAAAAAGATAAACGCGAAGCGAACGAATATATAAAACGCCACTTTTTCTTTTTTGCGAGTTTTTCACTTTCGATCGATAAATTAAAAATAAAAAAATATAAAACGTGTGCATAAATTTAATACGCGCGACGTTTTCAATTGAACCGCTCGAATGTCGCACTCTGTTGTTATTATTATGTTGTATTGTGTGCGACGGTGCTTCTCAAAGTTACGCTTTTCGTGCAAAATGAGAACTGAAAAGGAAAATTTTCACCAGAATAAAAAGTTTGAGCATCGTTGCCGTATATAGTACATATTCTCACAAAAATCGCGTTGTAAAGCTGTCGCATCGTTAAATTGTTTTCTCCCGTTTTGCGGCGAAATTTATGTTTTGTTCTTAATACGTAATAATATATGAGTATGTTTTTTCTTTATCATTCAATATACTTGAGCTTTTACATCGTATACATATTTTTTTTTGTTGTACTTGTAAAGCTTTTTTTATGTTTTTGTGTTATTTTCAGTTTTAAAGTTGATTTATCGTCATGATTATATTATATTAATCATTAAGTATCGATTTTAAAGTATCTCGTAATAAATTATTGTCGTTCATATGTGTTTTTTTATTTCATGAATTTGATATAAATATGTCATTTTATATTTTTTATTATCCTGTCATATAAAATATTATATAAAATGAGCTTTCATTTTAAAATATTCATGTACGTATAATTTGTAGCCGCATTATTGCATCCAGGTTATTATATTGCATGATAAAAACAGTTTTATAGTTTGAGAATTAATTTTGTCATAATAAATTTAAACGAATTTTTTAGATTTTGAATTCACATAAAGCCGTTTAATTTATAACGATTTCTATTTATTTTAATTTTATATAATTTATTGCTAGAAGTGAAAATAAATAATATGTAGAAGTATTATATTACACGACAGAGACACTACGACGCCATCTATTGTTAGCGTTTGCCCAGGAATATTTGATTTATTGCTAGGTTTTAAAAATAGATGATTGCCGGTTTAGACTTTAATAAATATATTAAATACTTATTTTTTTTATCAATTACTTAGATTTTTTTCATCGTACTTTTTAAACTAGCTTTCAAACGTAACGTTGGCCAAGATTAGCTTCTCCTTTTCCGACCGTTGTCGCGTTATATTTCCACGGTTTCGCAACGGTTTTTAATTTTCTCTGTATCATTGTCAACATCATTATCGTCGTCGTCGTCGTCATATTCATCATCCGTGAGTCATCCTTGGCAGTGATGTGATGTTTCGTGACGCAAAGACATGCAACCGATGGGGCGTGCATTCTTGACGCGCTTCATATGTATGTCACAGAGCGGTCCACCTGCCGAACAATTGTAACAAATCACTAATTTACCTCATATCAATTTTTATTTTTATCGATGAATATACATTACTTCCAACAAAAGAATTATAATACCTGTTCAATTTCATTCGGAATATATATATATATATATATATATATATATATATATATATATATATATATATATATATATATATATATATATATGTATATAGTCCCAGGACATGAACATGAACGTGTAAACGTGATGCGAACCTCGAGAGATTTCTCAGTACGACCTCGTTGCCCCCGAAATTTCTTAAACGAACTCGTGATCCTTATCAGATCCTTGATAATATCTTTCTGTATTTCACTTAAAGCTATTTTTTTAATTAAACGTATTGATAACATCAGTGTTACAAGTGTATTTAATTTAGATTATATATTTTTATTTTAAACGCTAGGTGACAAATATAAATTCGTGTTATGTATATATATATATATATATATATATATATATATATATATATATATATATATTTTCTTTCAAACACCGAAAGAGTTATAATATCGTTTTAAAAAGAAAGTCGAAAGTTGACCAAACCGATTTTGGTTATGAACAATACAAATATACTGTGTATTGTCCGATAAGACAAGGAAATAAAAATAAAGCAACGCTCTCGCGGCTCGCGCAGCATTCATTGTTCTGTTCGTCATTTTGTCTTATTATTTATTTATTTACAAAGGGAAGGAGGAACGTTTTTGGATATCTTCCCTTTTTTCTTTTGCTTTCTTTTGAAATTTTCGTGTTGAATAATGTACAGGTTTTCCTACTTTAAGGCTACGCTTCGTACGTGACCCGTGATCTTTGTGAAAACCCCATTTCGCCTCTTTTTTTTTTATATCCGGAGCATTCGCGTGTTAGAGCAAAGTTAACGCGTTTTTCTTACGTAAGAAGTGTTTGTTTCTCGATTCACACCGTTAAAAGATTCAAAAAAAAAATGACAGACCCAGAAAAGAGAATTCTTTCCCGGGTATATAGACGATATGTAAAAATGATATTTTTTTATATTTCTATATATATTTTTTACACTTCTTTATATACTTTAATAGATTTAAAGGTCCGTTGCGATTTACTGGTATAAAGCACGGTTTTTAATGTTAAAATGAAGCATATATAAATGTTAAATTTAGATTTTATTTTTGTATTAATTATATAACTAATGATTTATGTAAAAAAATGAAAATAACCATTTTTTTTATTGTTATTTAGACCGTGCGAGTTCTTTTAAATTAATGACGTCAATTGACGTAATTAATCTTTGTCCGTGGATTCGCTCTTGATTTTATCGAGCTCGTTGTCTCATATCGTGCACCAAAATTTAGTACGAATGAGGAAATTCACAAATATACTGAGCTATTTTCGGTAGCCGTATGAAATTTTCAATCATTTCGTATAAAGTCCATAAATTCATAAAAATTAAGGGTCCTTCTTATAATATTTTTAAACATATTGTCGATTTAGTATAATTTATTTTTCTTTTTTTTTTCACACAGAATGGTGGAAAATTTCGAAATAAATCAATCGCATATAAAAATACTAGCGGTGTTTGAAAACGTTTAAATAGCATCATTTTGAATGCGGTAACGTATTTTTATTCAGTTAAATAGTATCTGTGTTATATTGTAAATTAACGTTAAATTGTTTCAACCGATCACGAGTTCCCAATTTTGCCCGTTGCGACTTTTTGCGCGCCGTTTTAATTCCTTGTATATCCATTATGCGGCAAGATTGTAAATTGTGCGACGTTTCGTCTTTTATTTATTACATTTTTATCGTCGGTACGTTATTTTTTTATTTTATTTTTATTATTATTATTATTTTGCCATTTCGTCGGTTAAATATTATATTTTATTAGTCGCGAAGTCGTGTCGTCGCGTCACGAAGACCGACCTCTCTCCGTTTTGAAATATTTATAACAAACCGCGATTTTGACGTCGTCGAGTATTGCAAATCTGCGATTTTTTATTTTTTCTGAAAACTCGGTAATATCGGTCGAGCATAATTAAACGCTTTCAAAAAAAAAAAAAAAAAAAAGTTACCGTTGTACAATCGGTTTTTAAGATTTAACAGGACGTTTCATCGTCGAAAACGTGTCATTATCGATGCGGTACAATTTTCATAAGTCGATACCTTTTCGGTGAATTAGCCGGTTTTTCCATTTTCAATCTCTTTAACGTTATCACGCTATTTGATACAAAGTGGCGAGAGTCAATTATAATTAATGATAAATATTTGCTATATGCTCCACAACTCTGAATTCCACGCGTGCCTTTTGCGTATTATTACAGAACAACAACAACAAAAAAAAAGTCGACATGTCTGGTGGCCGTCGACATATGCTAATTGCGCGACAGAAAATCCAGCCTCTCTCCCGATTCCAGCTTTAGCTGCTGCCAGTATCTGCTTCGGCCTTGAAGCAGGTTTTGCTGCCTATAAATAGGATTCTCAATAGTTGGGAATTCTCTTTGATGTCCTATGGTTCGTTGTTGATATCAAGAAACGAAGTCGATTGCCATTTCTGTCTTATATTCTAACCGAGAACTTACCGTTTAAAGTGATCTATTCATTTTTTTTTTCGATTTATATGTAACCTTTAAACGTTATCTGTATTAATGTTTAACATGAAGACCTTCATGTTTTTACTTTAAAATATATAAAATATATATCGAATCCATTTAATAGCTATTTATTATAATTTAATCTAGCACTTGTAGATCATCAATTTATTAACGAATTAAACATTCGTGTCATTCAGCGGTTAAACTATCATTACACGTGAACCACAATTCTATAACATTTTTATAAGACGAGAGCGATTATATTTTTTTTCTTCAAAAATTGACATAATATAAATTTGATAAATAATATTAATTATTCGCTACCTGTAAACGAGGGGGGTGAATCGAGGTCGTATACGATTTTATTCTCTAACCACGTAGATAGTGCGTCAAGAAGAAGAATTTTACGAGCTTTATGGTTAAACGCGTGGCGCCTTCACAGTCGATCACTAACGCAGATAATCGCACACAATCTCGTGGAAAAACGGCAGTTTGCTAACTCGCATTGCTTTAACACTTCATTATCGTTTTGCTCACATTTTGTCTTATCTAAAAGCAGCTCCGAGTGGTCTCTCTTCGTATTTTTTTTTTGATATATATATATATATATATATATATATATATATATATATATATATATATATATATATATATATATATATTTCTTCTCTTAGTACGTGTAAGGTCAGGCATGTTCGTGCGTCGATATGCATCTCGTTTTTCATTCACCTGTTTCGTGTTTTGTTTTGGATAAAAGTGATTAATTTCGTGCTCTCAGTACGGCGTACGACTCATTATTCAACTTGGAAGTGGTTTTAAATAATATAAATTACGAAATTCACTTGTCGCGAATTTTTGCCATCATTATTATTATTATTATTTTATATAAGGGCAATATTTATTCTCGTTGTCATCTCGCACATGTGTCATATTGCCGTCGCGGAATGTAAATGAGTTAATCTCGGCTAAACACAAAACATCACAACACGCACTTTCAATTAATTATACGCAATCATCGTGCGTTAAGTGAGAGTCGAATGCGAAATAATTGAAAATGCGCGTAAAGAGTAAAAAGGAATTTTAAAACGATCGTTCGACGCTAAATGGGGGTCGTTTTTCCTTCTGTATTAATTGCGTTATAAGATATATATTTTGCGCTGGCTTTCTTGCGACGATATAATGGCGCGTTAAAATAATTAAAATTATTGGAACGTTAAGGAATTTGTAAGGAAATGTTCAGTCGAAAGGGTCGACGCCTTTCGTAGGCGTAATCTGCCCACTCTTCTCGATTCCTTCACTTTAATTACCACGAATATGCCTTTTTTCCTAATGATTGACCGCTCAACTCTTATAGATTGTATTTTAATTACGTTTATCATTTTAATCCGTCGCGGATAGATTATTGCAATTAAAATCGCGTTTTAGACATACCGAATCGACTAACAGATTATACAAATCATTATTTTAGATTCTGAATTTTGTTTTTAAATTTGGAATATTTTATTTTCATATTTGAAAGCATAACTTTTGAACATATATTGTTTTTTTTTTTATATGAATGAATATAGCTCTAGTTTTAGTCATCCACATTCCCGGTTTTGTTCACCGATGCTATAAGACGTTGCCAAGAAAGGAGCATTGTACCCAGATGCGCATCTATCTGCCAAGGTCTCCCTTTTATCGATTGTAATCAACCGAGTCACATTTCACTTTCACTCGTTACCGATGATGCCGATGATCGGGAATGTATTGAAACTGTTACGACGGTTTTTCCGAATGCACTTCTTCAAATTAAAATACGAGGTTCCCACTCTCGTCTTCACGATCGATTTGGTCTACTGCACGAAGTTTAATTTGGTTTCGCATCACGAACGCGTTTGTCCGCTTGTTCGCTTTCGTTACGAGAAGAGTACAATAGGATTCCGCTTTTGAGTAGGAGGTTCTAGATCTCGTCCAGAAATAAATAGGTTGGAAAGTATGATTTGATGTTTTAATTTCTTTTTTTTGTCTATTCGTAAAACATTATTTCAAAAATATACTGATGACAGATACAAAAATAAATTACAAAGTTGTTCTCCATTACATTTTTTTTTTTTGGATTAGAATAAGTGTTTTCAATCTTGTTTCATAGATGATTAAAATATTCGATATCGACATTTTATAGTCATTGTTTTAATAAATTTATAATTAATGTCTGTTTGGTAAATTAAGTTGATCTATCGTACCGAGGACAAACTTTTTAGAGAGATCCTACTGTAGTTTTGAAGACGTTCACCGATAGGTCTTCATCGATAATGAGATAATTCACCGAGTAACAATCGTAAATCTCCATCGTGTCTCTCTCCCTTTCGTGCTCACGTATAAATTTCAAAAGTAAACCCCTCATTAAAGGTAGAGAATAGTTTCGTGTGCAGCTTGTGCGCAATCGTCGCATAATCGCAAGGTCCCCTCGTTCACTTACTGGCTTCTGTCTCTCGGGTGCGAAGGTGAGGTCCAGTCCGACCCTGCCTTTTAAGGTGTCAACCTGGTGTCCGATGGCTCCTGGTGATTCTCCTTAATCGTAACGAGATCTCGGCACCCAGGTTCTGATGACGGGATCCGAGTCTTCTGCTAGATATTATTTATTCATTCCATATTCGGATGCTAGACCCTTCGAGGTCGCCCCATGTGCGAATCTCTCAAAAGGAAACTCGTTCAGTACTCATCGTGTTCAGTGTTTCTTCTTTATCTGATGATCGAAATACTTGCAAATATGGTAATAAATACAAACATAAATTCTTGTAGTTCAGCAGTTCTTCACCTTTTTTTATAAAATGTGTATTTCCTAAATAATTTTAATGTTTTTTTTTATAAATTTGAATATTACACACACTTTGATAGTTTCCTATATAAATAAAAATAATAATAATAAGCGCATTTACTAAATTATGTCGTAATATTTAAAATCAAATTGAAACACTAGTCGTATAATGTGTTCTTCTGTATTATTAAGGAGGAGTCTTGAAAGCATTTAGAAAATTATTGTAATAAAGTAGTCATTTCATTGTTATATTAGTAAATCGTATGGAATGTGTTACGCTAGAAAAAAATGTAATCATTTTAATTTTGACTATGAGCTCATATGTGAGTTTTTTTTATCATAATTGTTTTATGTCACTAAAAATATCATTGTCATTTTTCAATTTTAAAAATTAATATATTTCAAATTCGTTAATCTGATATATAAGTAATTTAACATTAAATAGTTTTGATTATCAGCTTAAAAATTTTAATACAATTCTGTTGAATCATATTTTTATATATTTTATTATTATTATATTACAGCAACAGGCGGCGCTAGGAAATGCAGCTTGTGCGTCGCCCCTGAGGCCTGCAGTAGTTCCGCATCCACCCTTGGGTATTCCTGTTGCCCCACCGCTTATACCACCCAGTCAGATTCCAGCACCAGCACCATTACTTCTTGTTCCTCCAACTCCTAGAGTATTAAATCTTCGTCGCTCCGAAGGTCATGGATTTGGATTCACTTTGCGTCATTTCATCATATACCCACCAGAATCTATTTCAGTAAATACAGTTTTTTTACAATATAAGTATCTGACTTTTGATTAATGTAATTATTTATTTTTTTTACGATATTTTAGGATTTATTACATGATGGACGGCATGCGGCTGTCGGTGCTATCAGGGAATGTATGGATACAATATTTGTAAAAAGTGTAAGAGAAGGTGGTGCTGCAGAACGAGCTGGATTACGAACAGGTGATCGTTTGTTAGCCGTTGATGGACATCATATAACTGGATGGCCATATGCAAAAGTTGTTCAACTAATTCAGCAAGCGCCGAGAATTTTGCGTCTTCAAGTGGTACCCAAAGAAGCTGATGTGCTACAAACGGTAAAATTTATTAAAATAATAGTATATTTTATTTCTGATTCGTGTTTAATACGTTTTATTTATTCAGTATTTCAGCGAAGCGGCTTATAATCCTGAAACGAATCAACGTCCACAAAATCGAAGAGAGAGAAGAACGAGTACAGGCGAAATGCCACTAGGTTTAGGTGTGGGTACTGGAGTTCCAACACCCGCTCAACAATTATGCGTTGCACCGGTTCCTATAGCTTACAGGCCTATTAATACGAATAACGCAAAATTATCGAACGACTATAATCTTCCTAGTGAATTGCAAAATCGACTAAAAAGTGATCAAAAGAAATCTGTTCAGCCATACAATCCATCATTAAGTAGTAGTAGTGGTAAAATTGACTCTTCAGGTAGAGTTTTTACAAACATACCAGTAGACAATTTAAATAGAGGTGCTATACCTAGAGTTACAGAAGCTCAACCGCAAGTTCCTTCGCATTCATCGCATCTTCAGAAAACTTCTCGTAGATCTAGCGAAGGCGCTAGATTATTAGTTGATCCTTCTGATTATTACGCTTCACCTCCTTCTAGCCCGCTAAATTCTTCTAGGGATTCGACTTCGGTATATACTAGTGGTGAATCACTGCAAAGTGCACATAGAAATCAGATGCATCTCATAAAATCAACACCCACTCACATATCACACTTAAATCAAGCTTTACCTAATAATAAGTTAGTGCAATATGGCAGTAATCCTGATAATATACCAGTGCAATATTCGAATAAATTTGATTTTGATGACAGACGAGAATCTAATGCTTCACTCACATCATCTGCCGCTGAAAGCAAAGATAGTTTAAGTTCCTATGAATCCATGGCAACATTAACTGGAAACGACCCTGATTTGTATATATATAGGATACGAAAAAGTTTAGAACAAAAAGAAGCATTTTTAAGACGCCCCAGCCAACCCACTGGTTGGTTAACACCAGAACAAAATGTTATTCAACAGAGAGAGTTTTATGCACGACCTCAAAAATTACACAAACCGGCATGGCCTCCTGGTATGCCTTCTGACTTTTCACCTTCCAAAAATAAGGAAAATATTCAGGATAATGGTGCAAGAACGACGTTTAATCCTGCAGAATATGAAAAAGCAAATAATTTAAGTGCTCATCAATCTAGTGATACGAGTGGTGCTTCCAAAGTAGATTTTAATAAACCAAGCTCATCTAAACAAAAACACGAGAAACATGCTGCCTTTCATACTACTCTTAGCAAAATTCAAGAAAACACTCCCACATTTAATGATAGTGGAGGTAATCTTCTTAATGGTTCCCAAGCATCATCAAATTCATTGGAGACGATGTTACAAGAAAAAAGGTAATATATGTTTTTAACCTCTTTAATATATATTTTTCATATATTTTAATAACTTATATTTAATTTGAATATATATTTTTAGATATCAAATACCTAGTGAGTTACAAATAGTTTCAAATAGGACAAAACAATTTGAATCACTTCCATCAGAAGATAGAACAGCGCTTTATAAAAGCGAATTGGCAAGGCTTAGTACAAAGAAACCAGAACCGACAGTCGCTCTCAGAAGGAAAGAATTCGAATCTAGGGGCGGTAAAAGGGATGCCAGAAGTCTTGAAGCCCAGCAATCTACTGAAGGTATTGTATCTGATTAGTATTATATAATATTATATTATAATTATGGCGTGTTACTAAATTATATTACTAAAATATAGATAATGAGGTGCTTGGAGTTAATCTTTCTGGCAATCGTATGGTATTAACTGGAAGCAAACATTTAACTTGTCCTCCTCCTGATGGCTATAGTCCAGGTTTGCCTATTATACTATTATTACTAGTTAAAAAAGTCATTCTTTTAGAACAAAATTAATAGTAATGTTTTATTATTTTACTTACAGAACCAGAAAAAATACATGTGCGTCTAAGATCAAATTCTACAGGTAGCGAAGGATTGCCAACAAGAAGATCACATGCTCCAGGTAATTGTTGTTTTCTTATTTATTTATTTACATCATCCATTTCTTTTAATATTTATACAATATATATATACCAGATCTTGCACAACAGTTAAGGCTTTGGTTATACTTTTTTCGCACTTGACATAATTCTCACGAAATTTTCTTTTGTTATTTGCACATTTTGCAAACAAAAAATCGCTTTGTGAATAATAATAATAATTTAATATATTTTTGAGCATTTGTGAATAATTTTTCGCCGATGCATAATAGATTTGTTAATACACTTATATATATATATATATATATATATATATATATATATATATATATATATATGTATATATATATATATATATATGTATATATATATATATATATATATATATATATATATATATATATATATATATATATATATATATATTGTAAATATAATATAATGCTTCTCGATCGTTGTTTCATTCGCTTTTATTTGAAAGAAAATAAGAATCAGATTTGAACAGAAGACTTTCACATTTATATTTTCAAGGCATGTACATATTATAGTCCATATATTTGATTGGTTATTGTCATGTATTATTAGAATGATATTGTAAATATTATTCGTTCATTTTATGGGTGTTTTATTTTATATTTTGAGCTTCAATCTTGTTGAACTCTATATTTTTTTATAAATAAATATTGAGAATAATTGTAGAAACCTTCCCAATGTTTTTCTTTATTATTTGTAAAAAAATTATATGCGGTTTTTTGTTATTGTATATATCTGAAGATGGAAGCTACACGAAGCGAAGATTAGCTCTAAGTAAGGAAGAAGAAGAAGCTTTAAATAACGCAGCAAAAGATAACGATTGGAATAAAAAGGAAAACGGAAGAGTATTGCTTCTTGATGAAAATTGTGATATTAATAGTAAACAAGTTCCTAATGGATTTAATAATAATAGTAGTAATAATGATACTAATGTCTATGTAAATAAAAACAACGTAATTATTCCCATTGCGAATGTGATAAAAAATATGGATTCTACGAACGTGTCGATGAACCGTAGTAATGAATATAAACAGGAGAATTCCTTGTCTGAAAACGATCACAAAAATGAAAATAGAATAATAATAGGTAATGGAGAAAAGAGACCTGAAAGGCCGACACAGTTGAGCTTAGCTCCCGGCGACAACTTTGTATTTTCCGGAGGACTCGGAATCCATACTTTGGGATCGTCTCCCACAACACCCTCCTCCCAACCCTCGCAGCCTCAATCGCCATCAGGTCAGCTTTCCTCCCAATTATTGTTGAATAAATGTCCTCTCTGTTTGTATCGATCAACAAACGACTAACATATTTGTCAAATGGTATACGAGGCTCTAACATTTGTACATTTTATTCTACTACACTTCTTAATTGTAATAATGCTGTCTTCATAAGTGGATTTGAATAATTCATGTTTGCGTCTTGTCAATTTACGTTGGAAAAAACTATCATATACTTCTCTCTATTACATGATTATTTTCTTATATTGGTCGCTTTGTACGTCCAGATTTCGTTCAGATTATTATTTGTTTTATCTTTTACCAGTTTTTGCCGGGATGAAATTTGGATGTATAAGGCTAAGAAGACATATTGCTTTTTCATTCGCTTACATTTTCTTTATAATGCTACATAACTCATACTATCTATCTTCTGAAATTTTGCATACTAATTTGCTTGTAATTTTATCTATGGGCATGGAATATGATTTTTACTTCTGAATGAATTTTTGAACAATTATTTTTCATTCTTTATTAATGAGCAATGTGAATCGATAAATTAAAATGAATTTTGTATGGATGTTATTGAATTATTAAGGAACAGTTTGATTTTATTCAGAATCTAAATGTAATTTTTACAGCTTTAACACTTACGAGTAGAATATAAAAAGAGTGATTTCTTAAATTGTCGCATGATGAAGTAGATAAATAATTGCATGGTTTTGTCTAAATGCCGAGAAAAAGAATTTAATGGTTACTTACAAAAAAAAAATTGAAGGTAGAATTAACGGAAAATATTAAGTAATAGTCAAAGTATATTTTAAAATGTTTTTTGCTTTTGTTTTATTTTTTTTAATTGTTATTTCATTGTGCTTTATGTGTAATTTTAACATTATAGGGGTATCCATGGATGACGCTGTTGTTATGAGAAGACAGAAAAATGCTGCACAATTAGGAGGTAAAATGCGTTTTTTTTTTAATTATCTCAAGATATTGTAAAGAAAAATATTTTGATTTCAGAAAACTTTGCTATATCATTAAATATTAATTTTTATTATTAAATTTATAATGACTTATTGATTTTAATGAATATTTATTTTTTATTTAACAGAGGAAGAACGTGCAATGAGAAGGGTGTCATATCTGAAAGCAACATGGGGTGATCATTTACACTTTGATACCGATCATGAATTAAGCGATAGCGAACATCAAGCCTTAAGAAGGTATAAAATGAATAAGATTTTTCAAATTTGTCATATTTTTTTACATATTTATATATTTTTAAACCGTACTGAACACGGCTTATCAATCATATCGTTCGTATTTAATTTTCTCATCAGATTATTTTCCCCTCCTCCCATTTTTACTTTATATGTTCAATAAGTAATAAGTATTATTACGTTTTAAATTTTTATTCGATCCACGTGCATGTTTGACTTTTAAGGATAAGAGTCTCATAGTTTAGATTAAGTTTATAATTAATAGTTAGACGTAAATAAAGTTAAAAATTGCCATGAGGGCAGTGCTCACAGACGATGGAGGCCACCTCGTTTTCCAGACGATATCCAACCACTCAGACGTCTGTTTGAAGATCTAACAACCCAAACACGGTAAAGACAAATATATGATGTGTGGAAAAAAAATCAAAAAATAAAATAAAATAAAAACAGCTAGCACGCGCTAAAATATTGCCAGTGTTTGACTGTCGCGCTCTTGGATACCGCTATAAATTTGTTTTATAACTCAATAAGTCTTGTCCACATTGAAAAGATGTTTTATTTAGAAGTATTCAGTAAACATTGTTATTCTTATCGTTTTTATAGTTGGTTTGTGTCGAGTGTGCTCGATTCAGAAGTCGAGTAAATAGTCATGATTTTATAATATAATTCTGATATCTGAATATGCTTTGTGGAATAGTTCACAAAGTGACACTAGAAACGCTTTTCTTGTGATGATAAATACTTCAATCTACTTGTTCATTGACTAAATATATAAATAAATCTTTTATTTATTGATCCTATTCAAATAGTTATTTTTTTTTGTCATATTAAAATGTAAATTATTTGTACAATATTTTTTTATAATAAATTCTGTGATTTGATTTAAAAAATTGAATTATATTCCAAGATTTGTATCCAATTTTTTTTATTTTTTTTATTATATTGTTGAAAATAATCCATTTATAAATATTTAATATATAATTGTGTACTTAATGTTATTAAATATATAATTGTGTACTTAATGTTTTTAAATTTAATGTCTGTTAAATGTGGACAAGTTTCGTTACAATGTACAGTTTTAAATAAAATTTATTTTGTTTTAATAAAAATAAATAAAAATATTCTTAAATATATTCATGTATACATATTATAAATATAATATTTATATATAACAAATTGATAAAGTGATATTATACAATCAATTTAATAACAGTTTTGAGTGATTTAATATATACATACATACACGTACACAAACATAAAAAAATACACGTTACAAAACAAAACGAATAAAAGAGACATAATTTTTAATTAATCGGACATGAATTTTTGTTTGTATTTATAAAATAAAATAATTAACATAAAAATCATTCCGTAAAATTGCTATAATTTTGATCACAAAATGTAGGATACTGTAAATACGTATTTTGTGATTAATCTGTTGTTTGTCACTAAGTTTACTATATGAAAATTCTTTGTTAATTTTCATTGTATATATTTTATTTTTGAATAAGAGGAATTGCTTAAGTTTTTTTTCTGTGTGCGCTTTGTACGAGTGCAGCTTCAGCCTGCTTTGAATGGCTGAAAATTAATAAGAAAAAAAATTTGATTTTTTATTTCTCAATTTTCAGATGTATGCATGAAACGCTTTTCCGTATTATTCTTTTTTATTTTTAATTTTCATAGTTTTGTTTGAAATCTTTTTATTTTGTTACGGTTTATTTATTATATATATTATGAAAACGTTTGGCAATTTTGTTTTATACATTATATGGTAAATGAAGAAATTTTTACATTTGACTGCTTAGTGTAAGTAATGAGGCGTAATTATGTTGAAAATTATAATTTGATTAAATAAAATTGTTTAATTGACAGTGTTTGATCATGATTTTGTTCTGTTTTATTTAGAAAGGATTTAAAATTATATGTTGCATGCGAAAATACAAACGTTCTTTTGATATCTAAAAATGTGTTCGTTCATCTTGTTGTTATTTGACATTTTCGAAATAATTATTTTATTAACGTTGTAGTGAGAAAAAAGAACGAGAAGATTCCCATCATGATGGCGATAGGCAAATACATGAAGATTTGGAAAGTGCAGATGTTACTATGCAAGGAAGTGTTCAGATAAAAATGGTTCTTACAAATGGAAAGGTAATTAGTTTATTATATATAAGATAAAAGTTTTATAATAACATTTTTTTATTTCGTTGTATGATTTGATAGCAAATTCTTCAATAACATTAATATATATTATTTTTTTAGCGTGCCAGCGATCGATCATGGAAACAAGTATGGGCCGTACTACAAGGCTCAAAATTAATACTGTATCGTCATCAACATCAGGTCAGTATTTCCTTTTTCTTTTTTACTTCCTAAATTTTTCTTTATATACATATTTTTATCTCGTAGCTTGTTTATTTTAAATACAGAATAAAAACATTATCGTGAGATTAATTAGCTCATACTTTCACCTTTTAATTACGCAAACAGCTTAACCGCGTTAATTATCATCTTAATCGTAATGACGTTATTGTTTCCTTTTTTTTTTTCGGTGAATGCATGCAAATGTAAGCAGCTAATAAATCGTTTCCGTACAGCGAACAAATTGATAATGCAGATTTTTTTTCCATTCGTACATCTTGTAATATGCTTTTAATTTTCATTTATTTTTAACGGTCGCGTGGTTTTTTTTTTTTGCTTTTCACTCGTAATTAATGAGTTTCAGCGTATATTTATTTGTATCGGAATTCAATTTTAGGCGGTTTACGTTGTTTTTTTTTCAAGTACTTATATCGTTACGGCCCCTGCAGTAATTGTATAATCGAAACGTATATTTATTGTTTTTTTATTTTTAATTATTATCGCTAGTGAAAATTTTAAATACGTAATAAAAATGATATGTTTTCGATTTTACGTTTCAAATAATGTTAATTACTGTTTCGAACGAAAAAAAAAATGTTTATGTCCATAAAGATGTTAAATCTTGTTGATTATTTTTTTCTTTTTATCTATTAGTTATTATTGTGTTTTATTTCAAAGTTTAAATATGTTTATTGCTAAATTCAATAAGTTTTTTCGTAAAAAAAAATTGTTTAATCGTATTTAAAATTTAAATACTAGTTAAATATTGAAATAAATATTCGGAACCTGCTGTCAAATTAACACAAACTAGTTTTAAGTTTTCATTTAATTTTAAAGAATATCAATTTTTTTATAATCATTGCCAATTGTGAATTTTAAACGGTAACCTAGTTTATCGCCAACGATATTGCATCGGAATTTAAAGGATGAGTATATCGTCTCAAAAATTTTATAAAGGCGATTTTGAAAACAAAAAAAAAAACATTCCGCCGTCCGAATATGTGGCAAAACTTCCTTTCTAAAAATTCAAAGAATCCGGTAACTCGCATTAATTAAATTCATTATAACGACGTTTTCTTATTGTTCTGAGCACTTTAATTCATCCCAGAACGATTTTGGTCATCGAAATTGCACAGTCGTTTTGTAACAACGACGATCGACTTTCCGCATTTGCACAACGATTATGTATCATCAGCGCTCAATATCCAAACACACAAACCGTGCAATACTTTTATTTTATTTTATTTTTATATTTTATATATAATAACGAAATTTTGTAAAATGATTCGGATTGATTTCTCAATTTTTCAGATTCCACGCTGACGTTTCTCAACGCGTACACGCTTGCATTATATATATATATATATGTGTGTGTGTGTGTGTGTGTGTGTGTGTACAGTCGGTGCCGAATTTGCGCACATTTTTTTATTTCGTTTGTATAAGTGTGTATGTGCATATATAAAATAGTTAGTTGGTTAAGTGACAGGACGTGTCGTAATTTAATCAAAATGCGAAACGGGTGAAAAAAATATTATATATGTACGTATAAGAAATAGTAACAAAATTTTTAAATCGTTTCTGATCCAAATATTATATTTTAAGTGTTAACATATCTTAAATTGTGAATTTTTGTTTTTATTTATTTTATTTTATATTGCCATTTACTTGTATTTTTACAGCGTAGATTCATTTTGATAGTTGATTTCATTATAAAAACATTCTGGGAACTTTCTCTATGCTGTTGATGAAATTAATATTACTATTTAATTTTTATTTATAAATATTGTGTAATTGTGGTTACTGTTAAATAAATTTTAGACATGTGTAAATATTAGAATTTTGAAATTTTTTAATAAATTTATTTGTTAGAAGATATGGGATTTGATATAAGCTATGAACTGTAGATTTTATTGTTAATATATATAATTACAATTGAAAGTAATTAAAAAAATACTGATTTTCGATTTTATTAATATGATTTTGAAACTATTTTTGGTCGATTGGATTTCTTTTTCACTTGAAGTAAAACTTTTAAAACTATTTAATGACCTTCAATAATAAAATTTTGTACATTTTCCAAATTTGAAGGATTATTCGCTCATAAATTAAGTCTTAACATCGCATAATTGTAAAACATGAGATAGTAGATGCGAAAAATAGACCATAGTTAATTTGTCGAAAAAAATATATATATCGTATAAAATTTTAACATATACAAATTTTCGTCATTTGTTTAGAATAATTAATACGTAACTCGATCCGTCCGTAATTTACGTAATTTTATTGCCGTTTGATATAATATATACCATATAGGGACAAAATTTTAGATAGCCATCGACCATTTTCGAAATAGACAGCAATAATAATCAGTCGTACACGTGCGCGCACATGTTATTGTTATGATTTTTTTTCTGCATTATAAAACCGTATGTAGAATGTGGACGGGCTCGAAAATTGGCATTGAATCGACGTGAAACGCGGTCGAGAGTCGGCTAAAAATTGCGGCCAACGACCACGATTTAGATATCGACACATGTAGACATATTTTTATAATTTGTACGGAATTTATTAATACGATGATTTAATTGAAATCGATGTTTTTTGTGCTAAACGTTCGAATTTAGTCTATCAAAGTTTGACGTTCTATTAAAAAAAACTATATTGCTTTATATTTTAAACGATTTTTTATATTTTAAATTGATATACCTGTATTCTGTTGATTTTAAATTCGCGTTTGTTTTACTAATCTTCCACGTCTAATGCCTCTCTCGATGTTCTCTTTTGACTTTAGAAGATGTGACAAATTATATTTATTTGATATTTGAAAATAACCAGAAAAAATATATATTAATATAATATTTTACTAATATATAAATAACACAATTATTTTAAACGTTTCGTTAATTGTTGACAAATTTGGAAAAGTAGGCATTATTTGATTATAAGAAAATAAATATAATATAACCATCGCATGTGATTATAATTTAGACCGTTCGACTATAATTATAATGTATTGCGAGTAAAACGAAAATTTTGAAAATATTGTTGATGTATATATTTATAAAAACAAATATTTATATATACTCGTATATGTATTTATTAATAATGCAACTCGCATACTATATATAAGTTTTGCGACATTTGAAAGTCGGTTTCGCTCCACGTTCCTTAGTGCCAAATATAGCATCTACCATTTAGGCATCGTACATACCATAAGATATTATAGCAATTTGACAATAGCCGTGACGATATTGATGGTCCTCAACGTGTGTAACGAACAATTCGATTATATATATATATATATATATATATATATATATATATATATATATATATATATATATATATATATATATATATATATATATAGGTGCCTTAATAATATCGGGAAATGATTCACCTTTATAGCGTTTACGTTAATTCGATTAGGAAAAACTATTTTGCCGCATTTTCTTTTTAAACTGTCATAAATTGAATGCTAACATTTTAACACAATATCTTTACGCATTATACACACACACACATATATTTTATATGTACATATATGAAAATCGTTTTATTTCATTTTTTTTATTATAGCGTTTACATCATAATTAAAATTCATTCGATCGTAAAATTTCATATATATGCAACGCCATCAATAAATATGCAGATATTTATGGTACTTTATTACATGTATTTTTTTTTAAGATTACCTACGCGTAACCAAATCGATAATTTACGCAACTTGCATACGAGACTCGATCGTTTTGAATGAACGAACGATAATTTAAATAATATAATCGATGATTCGTCATCTAATATAAATGTAATACACATTATTTTTTCATTACATCGTTCATTGTTTCATCCCAATTTTCTTTATATCATACGTATCGAATATTGTTGTTAATTACGTTACTTTCATCGTTTCTCATTGCAATTATGCAATCGATTTTCAGTTTTTTTCTTCTTTTCTTATTATATGTTATTTCTTTCGAATTTAACGCATATATTTATTATGTATGTTTATTGTATAATAACATATGTGAATGAAGTGCGAGATCGTATTATGTCGTACCATCCAATTAGTTTTCCTCGAGTGCAGTCGGAAAATCGTTCCATACTGAGTCTTTTTTTTATTTTTTCATTTTCGTCTTTATATTATTTATGCACGCACGAGTGCAATACTTTCACGCAATACTCGCAGACGTTACGATTATATTCTCCGAAGATAATTAATGATGTTTTATTTATTTATATCTTTTGTATTTCACGATTAACGGATCTATTTTTTTTGTCCATTTTAAATTCGTTTTCTATCTGTACGTTTTGTCCAGTCAAATCGAGATATGAAAGTTTGGTTTTGTCGAGTGAACAATGAGACAGGATGTATTATACTATAGTTGTGTTGTAGAACGAACCGTATACCGATCTTAAATTTCTTATTTATATAGGCAATCTGCTAGATAATATATATATACAATTTATATAGTGTGCTATTCCCCGGAAATAGTCATGAGGAGAAATCGAATCTATTTCAGTGTTATTAATTTGGTTTTGGATGAAAATTATGCTTACCGTTTTGGTATGCTAGTGGATAAAAGATTTAATCGTTATTTTGCTTATAAATTATTACAAATAATTTTGAGTTTTTATAACCTGATATAGTTATACATGTATGTACAAATGTTTTACTCTATGAAAAATCAATCGACATTCTCTATTCTTTAGTATACTTGGGAAATCATTAAACATTATATTTTTTAAAGTGAATATTCATTTGTATGCATCTTTGTGTAGGCGATTCTTATTGTAAACTTGACAACAAATTGATTAATAGTAAACGTATTTTGTTTTCATACTTCGTTAGATGTAATGCTGTTTACTAGATTTATTTCGCATTGTTTGTCTTGTTGATACATTGTTTATTGTGCATAATGTTTTTCAAATATTATTTTATTTTATTTTATTTTGTTAAATATGAAGGATGAACTATAGAAAACATTGTTATTTTGATATCGTTTAATAATAGTAACTTTCAGTTGATTTCCGATTATCATGTTTATGGTATATGATTATACGTTTTATTTTATCGTAATCAAGTTTCGCTCATAAAATTCAACCCTACATGTATAACTGTTATACGACTTGGCGATTATTGAATTAAATACGTATGATAATTATAGTTTATCTGTGGCAACACGAAATTACGACAGGAAGCAACACAATCTGATTAGTTTTATCCGATGAAATCGCGGATATCTTTCGCGTTTACGACGCGCCATGACTTCACTTTATTTTATTCTTTTTACATTTAGTCATTCTTCGACTTGGACATATTTTTTACATAATTCAAACGAGTCGGTTCGTTGATTTCAATTTTTATTCTGTACTTTAATTTTTGCGTCGTTGATTTTTCCAAGTTTCTAATTTTTCCGGTCCAATGTCGAGTTGTCAACGGCGGCATCGGTCATTCATATTGACGTTATTATTTTTGCAAAAAAGTGTATATTTTTTTGTGTTTATGTTGTTTCGTTTTTATTGCATCGCATGTAGTGTCAGTTTTTTTTGTATCATTTGATTTTTTATAAACACCGGAAACCATCATTTTGAAAATGGCTCCGATTGTTTTCCACGCACGCATCTGTTTTTTTAGATAAAACTATTTTCCAATAAAAATATCGGCAGTTAAAATAAATATGGATTGATTTTCATTATGCGATAATGAAAATATTTTAATAAAATTTAAAAGTCTGGAAAGTTTATATTTTTTATTTTGATATTATTATCTATAATATAAAAATTACCATCATATCTTTCTAAAAAAGGTTTTAATTATCGACAAATATCTATAAATGATATTGTTGGTTTAAATCAATTTTAAAGAGTATTTAAAATTTAAACAATTCGTAGTAATTGTGTTTTACCCGTAACGACTGTTTTATTTATTTTTTTATTTTACAACAGTCGAACGGCGTTCGAGATCATCGAGCTAATTAGACCATCTTCTGAATTCCTTAATTTGTCGTAGGTTCTCATTTATTGTTCCGAAAAACAAAAAAAACCTTTCATTTTCCTCAGCCACTGTCACTTTTTACGGTTAACCCCACCACTCCTGGGTCCGATGCCATTCGGTATGAAAGTGAAGACCGTGGAAGCGTTCTCTTCTCTATTCGATAGTTTAATGTCGATTGGCATTAACGCGTTTTCATTATCGGTTTTTTCTTCTTTTTTTTTTAAGTTTTGGTTAAACGAATTTAGAAGAAAAACACGATGATTCGTTGCGATCACGACGTATGTAATTCACCGTAGTTTGTCATAGAAAAAAAAAGAATATAAATATATATATATAAAGTAGTGCAAGTTCGTTGTGTGTAATGAAGTTGAGTGCAATGCAACCTGCCACTTCCTTGTCCTGTATTCCGATGCATTTCTCGCCGCCTACGTTTTTCGGAAGACGTCTTAAACGATGGGGATCTACGGGATCTTGGGTATCTGTTGTCAATTTGTCAAATAAATATTTTTTTCATTTAAAAATGTATACACTTTAATAATGTGAAATTTTTCTATATAGGTACGATATTTTCACGTATTTTCAACGAATGTTTTATATTTTTATTAGTATCACATTATGTAATTTTTTTATAGATTATTTTCAGTTTTTAGCTCTTTATATACTTATTCTATTTTTTATTATATTTTAATATGATAAATTTCTATTTTACAAAAAGATATTGGATCAATTTTATATATATATATTTTGCAAATTTTGATTTTTTATTTCTGCTATTAACATTTGTATTTATTTAAATTATTATTCCCACTTGTATATAAAAAAAGGTATTTTTTTGGAATATTTCTCTAAAAAGATCAAGTCAACCTTTGATACCTTTCAAAATATCAGATTAATTATTTATAATTAATATATAAATGTATTACAAATTCTATTTAAATTTTGTAACTATTTTTTCAGTTAACTTTGAAAGGAATTCGGAAATATATAAAATGTAATTTGTATTTTATAATAATTATTCGTTGAATATACGTTTGATTCACGAATGTATACGAATTTTATTTGTAATTTTTACGCATTGCACGTATGTTAACAATTGTAAAGATCTTAATTTACATTCAATAACTTTCATCGTCATACTATGAAATATGAGTAACTATGTAATTGTAATTATTATTTTCTAAATTCCACAAATGTGATGCGTTTTGTATTTAAAATGATATGTGAAGTCTCAAAAAAAGGATCAATTGTTATGTTTCGTTTGCTAACATTTTCGAAGAAAATTATCTTTAATTATATATGTGAAAAACATAGATATTATATTCATCTTCTAGAATAATTAGTTGTTGTTGTTGTTTAAATACTATAATTATATTATTCATAATGTTTGCATCCTACAACTCAAACAGTTAATTTCTACGATAGTATTAATTGTATTTCTTTATGATTTCAATATTTACTTTTAATACAAATTAACGATTGGATAATTGTATAAACGTTTTGAATACATTTAAATATTCAAAACATTTAAATTTTTATGTAAATTTTATTGTGATCGCATACCAATAGTACGAATCATGATCACACTTCACGTTTGACACCTGTCATTGAGTCGCGAATCGAACCTTTTCCTCTCTAAATCACACACTTATTATGATACGCATAGGAAAAATACCTTTTTTCCCATTTAAAAGGGAAAAAAACGAGACTTATTCGCATCGTTTCGTTCTGAGTTTTTGGGAAAGCGTGAACAATCGTCAACAGGTGAAAATCGTTCACCGTCGAATTATTTATTATACCGCTTTTTATTTCTGTTTTTGGAATCGCGGTCGATATATATACCATATATTCAGATGCAGGTCACCAGTTCGCACGAATTGCTATTATTCTGTCAAAAATCTGCCGCTTTGTGTATGTGTACTTATATATTTTATTTTTTCTCTCACTCCCATGAAATTTTCGGTTTTTGTATTCAAAAAGCGTACACGACGTCGTTGTGACCGTATCGATTCGTCGATTATTATAATCGTTGACGTCTACACAGTCCATGTCGAATTATGTTGGGATTATAATTGTCTCGTTGGTTCCTTTTTGCACTGTACTATTGTCAACACGTCAACGTCCGATTTTTATAATCAGTAGTGCAGGATTTGCGTACAGGTCGAAGATTGAGATTATTATTTGGATTCGACTTCCGATGACGATATCGATTTAAATATAAAATTTGTCGTGTTAAAAGTTCAATAAGTTACGTATATAAAAATAATGTTATTATGTATGCAGTAATTCAGATAACTTAAAAGGATGTTTTCTTAATACAGTATCATAATTATATGTAAATTTTATAATTATAGTTATTCATGTCAATATTTCCATATATTTTTTATTATTTTTATAATTTTCAAAAAAATTAAAATTAAAATATGTATAAAAATCAATGAATTATCATAAATAAATTTAAATTTTTGAAATAATATTGCTTATAAAGTTTTATATCTATCCAATTTAAGATCAATCCTGCCAATTAGATAGAGTGCACTTATATGTGTAAATCGGCACATCATACAGGTTGAAGTGAATTTATTAAACAATTAATTCATAGACGACTGTGAGTGTGTTTCGTAACGACAGGACATGTATGTCCTGCACCCATCTATGGCGACAATCGGTTACTAATAATAATGAGATTTCTCTTTTCGTTTACCACAAGGTTATTGTGTGTGCTTGTATGTACCAGATTATGATTTATTCATTTGATACCGACGGTTCATCTTCATCGTCATCATCCAGTATTTTGTCAGTTCTCAGAGACGATGTATTGTTTTTTCGTGTTTTTAATCTGAGACTATTTTTTTCTTTGTGACAATTAGTTGTTTGGTTTTGATGAAATGATAGTTCTTCAATGTTAAATCGATTGTTTTAATATAATTTTGTGCTATAATATATCTAAAGTGAGATTATGAAAACCGTGATCCATGTATAAATGTATGGACTAAACGATTTGGTAATTTGTTGTAAATTTATCTAGTGCTATGTGAAGAATATAATTAATAGCCTTTAATACATTTTTATAATATTATAAATGATATTTCTATTGGCACATTATTTATAAGCATTAAACTAAAGATAAGACTTACAAATAAAGTATAAACGAAGAAAAAAAACACATTTTGACGTTGTAAATCATGATATTTAAAGAATTTCGCGTGCGTATTTTCGTAATTTGCGATGTTTGTTAAACATTGTGCAAAATTTTCGTCACATTTCATATTATATACGTAGGCACACTCACGGTTTAATTTTTTTTATATAGCGTATAATTGGGTTTTCACTGGTGCGTAAATATAATGAATGGTCGTTACCACCACTTCGTATGACGAAATTGTTTGTCGATTTTTATACTCTTTTTTTTTCATTTGTATTTAATATTTTTATTTTACTTGCCGTTATCGCGCCTCACATCCTGATCGGTTTTGTCGGTAACGGTAACAGTGATTCGATTAAATATTCCGTTTTCGGAAACCATTGGATTTATATGTCGAGGTTATCGAAATGTTCGAATCGGCTATTTTTAAAAGGGTGAAAACTGCCAATGAAACGTTTAAGTAATTATATTCATCGATTTTCCAATTCGTGATTATAGATCTAGGATTTTTCTTTAATTTTTAAAAATAATAAACAAATTAGTTAAATTAATAATTTTTTGCGATATTCCAAAAACTTATGGTAAATTAAATATATTTGTATTGCATATATTAATTATATAAATCTAAACATTTGAATCGACAATTAATAAAGATTATTGATAGCGATTGAGTTGAAGGTTAATGTTATATTTGCATCAGCCTAAAATTTTAGATTCGTTGATTTTTTTTTATTTGTTATCAGATCTTAACTTATTACATACGGTGTTATTAATAATACTCGAAGTTAGGGTTGGGTTTTAAAGTATGTCAATATTGAACTCGTTAACCGTGATCCATTCTTTACTGATTTTAAATTACATGACCGTTTTTAGAATTTGCATTTTTATATCAACCGTATGTACGTCGATCGCAACAGTGAAGAATTTATACTGTAACCATTCAGTCACTTTTTTAACATCTTTTTTTTTTGTCTATTTCTACATGCACGATAATTGTTCTTCGATTAATTTATCAAAAAAAGACTGTTGTGTTTCTTTCGTATTATTGTTTTAAAAAATAATAATTAAAAAAAAACAATGATATACGTACGAGAATTCATTATTAATTTTTCGACCCATATTTTTTCTCTGGTACATGTCAATACAAAAATTCATTATGTAAATCAATTATAATGATGCAGTGAAAGTTTGATACGCGTAGAATAATTACATATATTACCATTCGTTACATTTGTTCATAATATGAAATATTCACGTTACGTTATTATTATATTGTACAATAAAAATGAAATTCTTCTTTAACCGATATTTTTTTTACTTGTCAATTTCAGAGTCCTACAGCCGGAGGTTCGAGTGAATCCTTGAATTTAAGATTTTCTATGGCTGACCTGGCCGGTGATTACACTAAAAGAAAGCATGTAGTGAGAGTTACATCAATTACTGGTGCTGAATTATTGTTACAAGCGGGCAGCGCAGACGAGGCGTCGCAATGGCTGTCTGCTCTTAAAGCACAAGTATTTATTGTTTTTATGTTATATATAATCTATCACAATAATGGTAAATACAATTTGATGGTATGTATTTTTTTAATTTTTTCAAGGCTCCCGGAAATCAATTGATAGAGTCTCAAAAACCGTTAGATAGTCCCGCTGAAAGTAGTGGGTTATCACCTCCTCCACGAATTAAAAAACACGGCAATGCTAGGACAGTATCACCCACAGGTATATAATCTATATATATATTTTTTTATTAATTTTATAATAATAATAATAATAATTTTATGTAAAATAATTGATCTTGCAGAAAACGCATCAACACCGTTAACCGCTTCACCTAAAAGTAAAACATGGAAAGGACGAGTAGCAAGACAACTTCGACGAATGCAACCTGGAGGTACAGGAACATCACCCATTGGTACTCCTAGTTCTTCAGTCAATTCACACTCGCCTAAATTGAATGGTGCTATCGATATACCATTGGAAAAATGCGAATCCTTACAGGGAAATCCTTTAGTTCCGTATTTAGTTGGTGTGTGTACTCGTGCTGTTGAAGAACGTGGATTACATGTTGTGGGTGTATATAGGATACCTGGAAACACAGCTAGCGTTACCGCTCTATTGGAGTCATTGGAAAAATCTACAACTCCCGATCTTCAAGATCCACGATGGAATGACGTTAATGTTGTATCTAGTCTGCTGAAAGC
This sequence comes from Leptonema lineaticorne, assembly GCA_024500535.1. NCBI lineage: Eukaryota > Metazoa > Arthropoda > Insecta > Trichoptera > Hydropsychidae > Leptonema > Leptonema lineaticorne. Next base: position 3,502,547 of record JANIJI010000021.1, read on the forward strand.
TTTCTTCCGACGTTTACCAAATCCATTATTAACAAAAAATTTATATCCATTGTTTATATCTGCGGATAAACTTCCGGATAGATCGATGCGGGTGCATACTATTAGGAAATTATTGAGAGAACTGCCCGATCATCATTACGAAACGTTAAAATTTTTAATAGAACATTTAAGAAAAGTGGCCGCCGAAAATTCGATTAATAAAATGGAAGCTAGAAATTTAGCAATCGTGTTTGGTCCCACGTTAGTTCGCAGTGCTGACGATAATATGTTTAATATGGTAAACGATATGTCAAGTCAATGTCGAATAATTGAATCATTAATTAATGATGTACGTGTATTCTAAATTCTTATATCTATTTACGTGAAGTGTTTTGTATGTATCTAATTCTAATTGTTTTAGATGGAGTGGTATTTTGATGAAGAAGATCGAAGTTCTCCAATAAATGACATACCGTGCGAAGAGGAATCTATCCCATCTACCACATCGAATCAAGCGTTACTTTTACAGAATGTAAAAAAAATAGAAGGTAAACACAAATCATTAATCTTGTGAATCAAAATTATACGCTGTTTACACATTTATTTAATGTTGTATTTTTATTTTTAGGAAAATTAGATGTTAGTACTAAAGACATTGTTAGTTCAATAATATCAGCAGCAAATAGAAAAATTCAACGAAAGCCTCGTTCTAAAGGAAATAATGTAACTCGAGAAAATAATTCCAATAGTAATAGTAAAACGCGAGAACATTGTGAAAAGACAACAGTTTCACCAGATGAACCTCACGTAGAAAAACCACCGGAAAATTCCTCCACGACTATATCTTCTCTACCAGATAATGATAATTTTCCTATTAAAACTTATGCCGGATTGGAACAAAATACTCAAGAACGAATTAAACGGTATTATTATTTTTTTAAGTATCACTTCATTCATTATACAATCAATTTTGTTACTAAATACGATTCGATCATTATTGCACAGATTTGAAATGGAAACAAGAGCGATGCTTCGCCGCGAAAAGAAACCAAACGATTGGCAATCTAGTCCTAGACAGGATGCATCATCACCGATTACCATCATTGATAACAATGTAGACGCGCAATCTGGTATATCAGACGCTTCCGGAAGATCGAATCTCTGTATAAACGATAGTGGCATAACTGGAAAACGATTGAAAACAGATTCGACTGTGTCCAGCGACAGTTTTGGCGATGGTATTTTATTTATTTATTTGTTTACATTTATAAAGTTCAATTTTTGTACTCTAAATTCCAGTGTTATGTTGCTAATTCTCTTATTTTATTATATACCTTTTTATATATTTAAAGTCAAATTTCGATACCATTTGTCTTTAGGGTATACTATGCACAACTAGGAAGAACCAAATCGACTCACTTTAACGTTCATCAGTTTAGTCTACACTGGTAAAGTTGTGGTGTGGCTAACATATATATATGATTAATAATATTTCTTTTTTCTCTTATTATATATACAATAATTCATCAAAGCTGTGTGATTTTTTTTCTCAAAATATCTAATGCAGATTCAATGTGGCAAATACTATCTACCTAATATAAATAATTGACGCTTTCTAGCTTTCTTAATTTTCAATGTTTTTTTTTATTTTGCCAATTAATACGAGTACATGTAATTTTAATAAGTAGTTTTTATATAGTATATTTATGTAATATAAATCTTGTAATCTTCTACGAGAATTGGCAACTTTCTATATTTGTGTGAAAATTCGTTAAAAACATTTAAATTTTTAATTGAAACTAATTAAAAGATAATATATATTATTGTTCTGCAACTTTCTTATATTCATGGCACATCTAAACCCTTTACCATATATATAAAAAATATAAAGGGATTGTGATTGTATAATTTGAATATAGTTAATACAGATATATTTTTCATAAAATATATATACTTTTTGCAATACATCGATTGCAGAACAATTAGCTTGTATTATTTTAACAATTACTGATAATAAATATAAATAATGAAATCATGTGAACGTATCGTTTACAGGTGTAGTGGATATGGTTTCTTCACTGACATCGACGTTTGATCAAAAATTGCGTTCATTGCATAACTCTTCACCATTGGATGATGCCACGATTCCATATGTTGATGAGTGTCACGATGAAAATCAAGATTTTGGGGATCCAAGTTTGCATCGCAGTTCTGAAGTTTCTTCCCTAAAAGAAGATTCGATATCGAAGCATTCAGACGAAAGAAACAAATCTGATAATAATTCTATTAAAAGTGCAAATAGCGGTTCACAAGAAATAATAAGTCATATATCTTGTAAAAAGAATGCTTTTAATTCTCACAGTGAGAAAAATGGTGGTGTAAAACTACAAAAAACTACGATAATCGAAATGCCATTAAAGGAAACAAGAATTGAAAAATATTCGAAAATTGAAGTCAACGGTAAAAATAAAACGAAAAGTGTAGAAGGTGATAGTGATTGTGAAAAGGATGTTGATATTAATTCTGAACAGTCGTCACCTGATAACATAACACCGGATAATAATAAGAGTGCTGAAAAATTTAATTTTAACGATAAATCATTTCACGACGTGAAAACTATATGTGATAATAAAAATATGGTAGATCATAAGATATCAGAGTCAACGACAAAAAACCCACTGCAGGATATGATCTTTAAAAAAGGTACATATAACCAAGAGAAGACTGATGTTATTAATAATTCAACAGTACCCATTAAAAATAAATTAAAGCGATCAGAGTCACTTAATAGAGAAACGGAGAAGCAAATGGTCAAAAATAATAAATTGATCATGTCTGACAATTGCAATAAGAACGAAAACGTAACGGAAACTCCGGCCGATGCGGAAAAGTCAGCTTCGCCGAAATTGACTCGATCCGTTTCATTGAATAGATCGTCAGATGCAAAGTTGAAATGGTCTGAAAATCTGACGAAGAACGAGAAAACGGAAACGAACCTGTCTAGACGCAGGGAACTCAACTGTGGCGGTCTCAATAATAGACCGTCAGCCAAGTTAAAAAGGAAAAACGGAATGCCGGAAAGGTCTATTAAGCGTCGTCACACCGTCGGTGGAACCAAAGACTTCGATAAGGACGAATGGGTGGCTCTAAGCTGTTCCAGGACTTCGTCGCCGGATCTGCCCACAACGATAATTGATATGTCTATCCATCCTCACATATCTCCGATTCCTCTCGAATCACACGTATAAAGTCTTATATTAAACACATTATATATATATATATATATATATATATATATATATATATATATATATATATATATATATATATATATATATATATATATATATATATATATATATATATATATATATTACTTATGGAGTAATATTTATATGACTAAAAATTTATTTTGAAAATTGTAATAAGTCATATATAATATTTTATATAGTCAGATATTTTTCTATTTTGTTTCAAAATTATTTTTTATTGGTATAAATGATATGTGTATTTTTATTCTGTGAAGTTCCACTTGACAATTACCATTTTTATACAATCAGTAAATTTTTGACGAATAAAGTTGAAAATTGCGAAAAAAATAGAATATCTGCAGCGATCGAAGAGGTACTCTGTTTACAAGATATATGGTAATAAAATAAAATATTACCGCAATTCATTATATAGTAAATTATGTGAAGAATATAATTTACATCGTCAATGGAGAGGTTCAAATACTTTTATGGTGAATTCAATAACGTCGTTTTACTTAGAACAAATTTTACTTACGCGGCATATTCGAAATTTGTATGTAAGTAGAGTATCTCTGTATATATGAATAGCTATTTATGTTCACTAGTTATGGCTTGTGAACTTTAATTGCTTATTTACTTTTGTGATTTATTAGATAGCGAAAACGTAAAAAATAATATTTTAAAAAGTTGCTATAGTAAAAGTAAGTTTTTATTTAATTATTTTATCACAATCAATGTTGCGATTAATCTCTGTAGGATTGAACAATGAAAAGATTATGATTTTATTTAAAATTCGGCACAAAAAGCATTTTCTTTTTTATTATTATTTTTTAATCACAGACGAGCAATAATATAAATGTTTTTATGATTAAATCGAAGAATGGATCACCTATATTTTGAGGATTCATAATGTTATAATTATATACGTATTGTATATTTAATAATTATTAAGTTGCAATAGTTTAGCGTGTAATAATTCCAAGCAAAGAGTTCTTAATTATACTTTTTCAATTTTGAACTCGAAAGGTCTAGATCCTTAAGGATTAAGGCACTGTTAATTTTCATTATTAAGTTTACAAACGTGAACCTTCAATAGTCAGGTGGTTCATCTTCAAGGTTTGATCCAATACTATTTCTCCCTTTAGGGAAAAATTGTATTACGCCTGATTTTATATTATAAAATTTTATTGTTTTATATTGTAAAATATGCTTGCTTTTATATTGTAATCGAGGACAGATTTACTATCCTCTATTAATTGTAATATTTTGCGGCACAGAAATTTATAAATGTTGATTTTTTTATTATAAATGTGTTAAAAATATCTTGATACCATATTTTATGTTAGGGTTTCATTTTATTGTTTTATTTTATTTTTTTGAAAAGAATAATATTGTGATTTTAATGAAAAATTATTCTTGACTATGTGTATTTATATATATATATAATTTTTTTTTTGAAATAGTTTAGTTATAAACTGAATTAAACTTTTATTGTGTTGAAGGGCTTTAAAAACGCCTTCATAATTTTACCAGTGCCATTCTTATGTTTCATGTGGCCTTTTCGACATTCCCCATAACACCAAATTATGGACACGTTCGAATATTCCTCATTTTCGATCAGTGAAATTTATCAATTAAAACAAAAAAAAAAGAGTAATATTTCAACGTGTGCATATATATAATTTTATCTTCTTTATAAGGCTGAGTACCTGTATGTATATAAAATAATAAAAAAAATGTGAATACTTAATGTTAGCGAATTAGTACGCATATAATATTTTAAAACAAAGCACCATAATAAAAAAAAATGTGAGTTGACCAATTATAAAAATACTATGCATTTTTAAATTAAAAATAACGAACGACTTTAGTGCGTTGTTCACTGCTCAATTATTTTCGATTTATAAATATTCCTTTGCATTTGCAAAAAAAATAAATAATAATAATAATAAAGATAATAAATTAGTATCCCATATTGGTCAGAATATCTTATTGACATGTTACATATCAAAAAAATGTATTTATTATAATAATATTTAAATATATTTTCAGCATCATAATAATATTAATAATAATGTCTACGTAATGCTATTTTAACTATTCAGTGCAAAAATAAAATATTTTTTATTTTTTAGTAGTCGGAATAATTGCATTATTTTTTTATATGGAATGCTGATATGATAATATTTCATTTGTGTATAATTATATAGTATTTTTGAAATATTGTACTAAGTGTGCATACCAATATATGCATGAATGGGTTGATTCTAAAAGTAGACTATTTGAAAAAAAATCACAATTCACCATTAATGTAATAATTTACATTTTAATGATTTACATATTCGTCTAATAATTCAGCGGAATAACTTATAGTAGCTTATTTTCAGAATCGATCCGTTAATTATTTATGTATGTATATATATATATATATATATATATATATATATATATATATATATATATATATATATAGCTTGATTTGTTAAATAAGTGACCTTAAAATATTTTAAATTCACATTAAACGTCACTTTTATTTTATTTATTATTATTATTATATTTGTATATTTTTCTTCTAGATCTTACGTTGTTATTTGTCACACGTTTGTTTAGATAGAATTCTTAGGATCTCATTACGAGTTTAAGTTATAAAAAAAGGAAAATGTATCACATTCATTACGTATTTAAATTTGTACATTGTATAATATTATTCTTAGTTAAAAAAAAAAGAAAAACTGTTCATATTCGTTTCTTTTTTCGAGGGTTAACACCAACAATACAAGGTTGAGTCATTTTTGTGATCGTCGAGGAATTTGTATAAAGTAGCGGAAGAATATATAATATGTATTTTGTCGACCAGCGGAAAATGCAAAATTATATATATATATATATATATATATATATATTTATTTATTTATACATGTGTATGTATATTTAAATGAAAGGAATATTTTTTTCTCGGTCGATAAGTTATATTGGAGAAAAACAAATATAAAGCTATAATAATTTGCTAGTAATTAATTTATAGACTTGAATAATTAAATTATATAGTATAAATTGATGAGGAAATTTATTCGAAGGTGTGCTGTGTACATGATTTTTGAATGTATTATATGTAAATTATTTGCTAATGTGTATTGTCAAATGCTGGAAAAACACTGTAGTATTTTATTCATAGAATTTTTGCTCTTTACATATTCGTAGTTGTATATTAACTGTTATTATTATTATTATTATTATTATTATAATTATTCACATACTAGTTTTGAAAACTTTATTATACAAATGCCAAAGCACATTACTTTGTAAGGTTTCATTACTTGATGGTGATTGATTAGTTCATAAATAAATAATAAAAAAACTAGAATGTTCGCTTGATTTATATAATAATAACAATGAGAATTTTCCGACGGACTTCGCGGAAAAAGAAACTTGCGAGGCATCATCATGATTCTGTATTTATTTCCTAATTGTGTGTATGTAAATATACGCATTACTTTCGTTGAGTCATATATAGTTGCACTATTTTCGATAATGGCTGCTACATTTTTTTTATGTATTTTGCAATTATTCAGGTTTAATGTTGATAAATGAATGTAATATTTTTCCCCCGTGTAATAAATTGACTGAGGGAATATATCAAGTGTTTTATTTCTTCCGTATTGATAATTGATAATTTATTATGTAAAACAGGACGTTCTCATACTTCGGCACTCGTTTATTATATATTTACATTGATCTCGTTTCGGAGAAAATATCACATTTAAATGCAAAACAGAAAAACGAATTAAAATATTTATACACTACATACATATATACAAGTGTATAAAACTTAAATAAATATATATATATATATATATATATATATATATATATATATATATATATATATATATATATATATATATATATATATATATATATATAATATATATTTAGGGAAGAATGATCAAAGGCCATACGATCAATTTTTATAATACTACACCAAAATTGTTTTAGAATCAATAGTTAGTTCAGAAAGAATGATTATTCTTTCTTATATGTAATAATTTTATTTTAAAAATATAATTGTGACGCTTCAATTAATAGTTTTTTTCTGAACTAACCTCAGGTCATGTCATTTATACCATAATATAAAATTTTCAATAGTCAGGGTTGTCACAAAGCTCCTTTATTTTAACTATTTATTAATTTTGTATATCGGATATGTAGTTTATTCAATTTATATTTGAATAGATTATAAATATATTATTTGAACCAATATTTTTATTTAATACTAGTAATAGTAAAGATTTAAAGTATAGTGAAAATTAACCACCCTGACTATGATAAATTAAGTCTTATTTTCAATAGTTCACTGAAAAACATCTGTAAAAACAAAAAGAATCATACTATAAATTAAACATTTTTAAGCAGAACGATTACACGAATTAAGAAATTATTTACATTTCATCACTTCACACCGACGATTCGGGAAAATTGAAGTCTTCTCCATCATCGACGGCATCCTGACGCCACAAAAAGTTACTTCTCATACTGGAATCGGACACGCCGCGAGATAATATACTCATTGAACACGGTTCCAAAAGATAGGGCACCGAATTCGAACTTCTGGTGCGCATCAAAAAACCACTTATTTCGTTCATCGAATTATTCGATCTGGACTCCCTCACTAAATCGTCGTTACTACGAGACGTGTTATCACTATCGATTATATCACAGTTATTATTATCGTGTGTCATATTATAAAGACGCGAATCGCTCAGGCTGCGTTCAGAACACGGACTCACGTCTATGCTTATCGTTAAATCTGAATTATTCAAATCGTGAACGTCCGGTGATAGGGTCTTTTTTGAAACGGTGATTCTTTTCTCTTTTTCTGTCAATTTAATCGGTGAATTTTCGCTTGTCGAACAATTTGATGATATACGATTGTTGCTGCTGCTCGATGTGGACGATCGTCTTTTGGGATTTGTGAATGATTCGTCTCTGGATGAATGTATTTTCATCGATGCCGACGGCGAAGATCGTTCAGATGACATCAATGGTGTTGATTCATCGTCACTTTCTAATTCATGAGGTTTTCTCTCTACGCTATTACTACGATTGAATATTTTTTCTTTGATTCGCGTTATCAGTTCTGAACTAGGTACGGCATTTGAACATTCTACGTTTGGATGCAAATTATTAATCTTAGAAGTATCTGAAGCATTCTGAATTTCCGTTACATTAGCTGAACTGTCTTCTGCCGATTTCGATCTGTTTGAAAAGAATTCTTTATTAAGATTCAAACATTCGTCTTCTTTGGTCAACAATAATGAAGAAGGTCTCGGTTTTGATGTTTTTGTTTTCTTCTTAATAGATTGATTTTGTTTATCCTTTAGCGACGTTCGCGACTCCGCATCAACTCTCGGAATATCACAATTGTTCAGTTTCGACACTTCCGACGATGACTTATCATTATCAGTCTTATATTGAGTATACATGGTGTCGTTTAATTTGTTCGGATCCTCGACTACTACGACGGATTTATTATATTCGACGGTTTCGTCTTCGATTTGGACGATTATCGGCGGCATATCCATAGGTTTTAAGCTGGTGTTCGAGCCGAAATTTGATTTTTTATCATTGATTGATACGTGTTTTTTGGATGTGCCGAATTTAAAGCTGCCTTTCGATTTCAAAATGGATGGATCGGATTTACGGGACATTTGCGGTGAGGCTGTAAGAGATGCCGGAGGAGTTGTGGGTTGCCACCCTCCGCTCGGTGTTAATAGTACCAAATGAAGAGCATCACTATCATCTGAAACTGGATAATACAAATACAAATTAAATATATTATATATATATATATATATATATATATATATATATATATATATATATATATATATATATATATATATATATATATATAAACAAACCGTTGATAAATAAATTAATGAGTGAACTATTGTGAAATTATCTAAAAAGAATTAATGTGCATAATTGTTACTTACTTGATTCATAGGGGTGTGTGATTTATAGGTGCAAGTGAACATGCAAAACAACAATAAAAAATAAACACACAAAAAGCATTCGGTATAATTAACTATTTATTATAATATAATGCTTGGCATTAGTTAACAAAAAAAAAAAAAACAATTTATGAATATTAAAACAGCACAGGGATTAAGATCAGATCTAAAACTTATAGTATAAATAAATAATCAAATATAAACTAAACAATTATCATCTAAATAAAGTAAAAATATAATATATTGTGCTAAAATAAACCATATAATAATTCTTAATCATATAAAAAAAATTAATTGCTATAGCCAATTAATATCCAATATTAACAATTTTTATGTTATGAAAAAATAAATATTTTAATTTTAAGACAAAATCTTGACGTGTTTCACAAAAAAAGTAAATGCCAATAACATGCTAGTACAATTAAAAAAAACATAAATCAGTAAAATCTCTATATATAAAAAAAATAATATTGTATCAAAAATATATATATTGATACGAAAAATTTACATAAATAACGAGATTTTACTAAATTATTGGAAAAACAACAACTCACCCGGGATTAAAGCAAAGACAGGGGGACAAACGAATAAAATCTTTGATTTTTTCCCAAAAAAAAAATCAAAAATTTTCATGAATTCTTTTGACAATCACAAACGGCACAAACCGATTTTTTTTTATTTTATTAAATTCGATAATCGTTCATCCCTTATCCTTTCACCCTGGGTGTGTAACTACTTGATAATAAATAAACATCATGCGATTATTAACTGATATTGTCTTAATAATATTATAAACGAATAGTAGTTGTAAAAAGAAGATTATTCGTTGTATGTAAGGTCCGTTAGAAAATTAATAAGACATTTAAAAAAAACACATCTTCACAAACTTGCCTTCGGATTATTGTTGATAATCATATAAAGTATATATAAATTATGTTTTTCTTTTTAGCGATATCCTACTTTCTGAATGTTTAATCTCGGTGATTTTCGGCAATGCTATTTTACAATGAGAAAAATTACGTTAAAATAATACCATCGATAACAAATATTATAATATAATATTATGGATGGAATTTAATTGGTCTTATAATTTTATAACAGACCTCATATATATGTAATATAATTTTTTAAAAAGAGGAACTTTCAAAAACGTTATTACATATCGTTCTTAACTTGTGATAGTGAAATTTTATTGAATAAAATACACGAAATTTTAACGATAACTTTTAAAGTAAATTTAAACTATCAAAAGTTAGGAACTATAAAAAAAAATCGTATAATGTAAATTGTACATTTTTCTTTATAAGTAATATAAAAATATTTAGATATATCGGAATGGCACATCAAATCACTGAATAAATTTAAAAATATTCATAAAGCATCTCTCAAATTATTTTCCGGTATATTGACAATGGTGTGCTCCGAGCACGATTTGGTAAATTTACCAGATATGACTATCACGGTCGGCTCTAAATTTTCATTATTGTGATCGTCGATCACTCTCGAATGATTTTCAAAACGCACCCTGGGACTGTTGTCGTTTAATATGCCGCTTTTAATGTTCGAAATTGAAAATTCGCTGATATCATTGCTGTCGGCGTCTTCAGCAATGCTCTCCTCGGTATCTTGACTCGATATTGTTATATCTTTCGATAGACTATCGGCAAGATGTTCACTGATAGTGGGTAGAGGTTGTGATATCTCACCTGGAGCTACAGACGGTTCTCCGAAGAGCACGTCTTCCATGGCTTCTTCGTTTAGTGTCTGTAATGCGCCGCATATCATTTGTTCTTCCAATGTGACCTGAGAAAGGGAAAGTATATAAATATAATCAAAAATTTATATTATAATATTAAAAAAAATGATTTTATATACAGTGAATATATGGATTTTCACATATATATATATTTACATTTTGTTTGTTAAGGGAGAACTGAAAATTGTTCATTATAATAAAATGAAACTATTATTTGACTAATTTCTAAAACTTTGATATGATTCTCAAAATGATCATAAATATCAAAAAAAAATATTAATAAAAATACTGAATACATCTAAAACTATAATCACACAGCTTGATTATTATCTTAAAAATATATATATAAATGTACTTCATGCGATAAAAAAAAATAGACTAAATCTATAATAATTTTATGATGTGCACTAAACTACGATTTTAAATATTTACATATGTTTAATATGTAATTACCTGATATTCCTGTCCATACGGCTGTATACATATAAAAAACATATATATGTTTATATAGAAAGAAAATTATTATATATTAAAGTAGGAATAAGCGAAAATATTTTAATGGAGTAATAAATATTTTATATAAAATATTGAAACGAAATAAAATCTAAATATTGTTCTCGGTGTATTAAATACATGTTTATTTGTTAAAAATTTTACCTGCTTCTCCATAGTTGATGGTTTATTTTTCTTTGAATCGTGTATTATTCTTGGTTTATTTTCACTCTCAGGTCTTTCTCTATCTGTAATCAAAGTAATTTAATAATTTATCTAAATATAGTATAAAAATATAATTTAGTAACACAAACCTTGATTAATTGCAACGTTTAATGGCATTCCTGATTCAATTTCACGTAAACTTAATATCAATAATTTAAATAATTCCCAATCGCCAAAATTAAGATTAAGTACCTAGGTGATTAAAATAAATTATAAAACATTAATAATTCATTAAATAAAATAAAAATAAAATATAAGTAAAACTGACGGATTTTAAGTCATTTAAATCACAATGTCGCAAAACACGTCCTGATATATTCTGTTGTCTTAAAATTGGAGTCAAAACGGCAGCAGCTGATGGAAGTTCACGATCAATCAAAGAACATACTCCATTAACATCTAGTCTTGATAAACAAACATCGCTTATATCACCCTATAAATAATATATTATAAATATTATATACATATTTATGAATAATTAAGTTATTTACAAAAAAATAGTACATCAAAATGCGAAAGAAATGATGGAGTCATCTGAATCGAGGAAGAAGGCGTAGATTGAAATGTGTGTTCAGGCCACGGAGGCCAACTTCCTGGTGTCATTCCTCCGGGTATTGGAGTTAAAGTTGATGTTTTAGGCTGAGAATTTTATATATATTATAATATATTTCAATTATTTACTAATAATTAATATACAAGATATTGAATATTTACTGTTTTTCTATTATTTAAATAGTTAGATTTCTGTTGTTTTGGTGGATACATAACATTGGTGAAGGGTATTTCATTATCCATACTAAGTTGATGCTGTTCATCTGATTGAAAAAAAAAATATATATATATATATATACAATATAGAACTGAGTAAATTATTATATTTAGTTAAATAATAGACATATTACCTTTAATAACCTTCTTCAAATATGGATCTAAATTTATAGTAAATGGGAGAAATATTTTTAAATCTGCCACCAATAAACTCGTGCGATGAAATCCTAGAAATACATCTAATTTTCTTTCATCTCTGTCCAATTCCATAAAAGGTTCAGCGATTCGTAAAGATGGTATATTTGGACGTACTCTAAAATGATTGATAATTAAAATTATATGCATATATTTTAAATTAGTATGTTGTGTAATGATGTATATTACTTGTCATAGATGGTTTTCAATGATGTATTATCATCGATGTGTTCATCATACATCTCATGATGGAATATAATCCAAGATGTCCTAAATGGCCATTGTTCAGTAAGATTAATCCAAAATGCTAAGTGATACCAATCGAAGTCAATTTGAAAAGCTTTCAATAATTTTCCTGTGATATTAAATAAATATATTTTAATAATTTTTATGTTAATTATCAAATTTTTATTTTCATTTGTATAATAACTACCCGTAATAAACAAAACATTCATCAGGCGTTGCATACTTCTTGGATTAACATCGCTAAAATAGTCATCTGTTAACAAAACTCTGAAATAGGAAACAAAATATATATTGACATATCATATTATACATGGAGAGAATTGTATTTAAAACATTTACATACCTGCTGAGATCACCAGGTCCACTTGGTAATCCAACTTTGTGAAGATTAGATTGCATTGACGAAGCAACAGATTCGGATATTTTCAATTTGCGACTGCTTCTCGAATTACCAGCATTTGAACCGAGTCCTTTCAATTTTTCTTGACTGGACATTATTTCTGATGCAGAAGACAAACGACGTGCGGAAACCTAAAATGATTACCAATAAAAACATATAAAATATAATAAATAGATATTATTATAGAAAACAGAAATGATACTCACCGATCTTTGCAGGGATGATGAAATATCTTCGACGTTTATCAATTGTTGTTTCTTGAGAGATGTTTGCATAGCAATTTTAGCTTTTCTGAGGGCTGAATTTTGAAGATAAAATGGTAATTGAACCATATTTTTTAAATAATCCCAACCGCCAATGTTACTTTCAGAAAACGCTCTTTTACTATTGACTTCGACTGCCTTAAATACAAAACAATATTATTACCATTTTTTAAAGAAATAAATAGTACTTCATAATCGATATAAAAAATACAATATAATTTTAACTTCATTTTGAAATTATGATTTTAACAATTATAGATCCATTTTCAATAAAATTAATTAAGTAAAAAAATATAATTGTTACTTACTTTACTTATAATATGCGGATCAATGGCCAATATAACAATAAAAGGATTATTTTGATCTGAACACAAAGTATGAATTGCGTTTAATACCACAGGGACTCGATCTTGTTCACAGCTATCTAAAGCATCCACAATTACAACTAAACGAGTTTGCTGTCCAGTAAAGGCATCCAAACATTTAACCTAAAATATAAATGAATATTTAAAAAAATATAACGAACAAAATTTCATAATAAATAGTTGACGGTAAAGAATAATTACCATATCGGTAAGTAATGTAACTTCTGGCCGAAGTGCTTGTAAGAAACTTTCAGGTTGCCTATCAACACTTCGTTTAATGTGTGCTCTAGGAGAGAATAACAACGACATAATTATACTACTTAATGTTTTAAGATTCGCCATAATGGCTAAAGCTAGGAGAGCACCGACTCCTATTAATATTGCCTCGAATACTTGTTTATCTCTATAAAAATATACACATTATCAGTTAAATTCCATTTTGATAGTGATAAAATAGTAGAATTGTGTCAAAACTTACAGAATACTCGTTTTACCAGTTATGTATACAACTAAAATACATATGCCAAAAATGGCAAAAAGGAAGCACAGTTCAAAAGCTATAACATTAGGAATGCAACAAACACGTCGCCATCTATAAATTAAAAATGAAAAATAAAAATTGATCGACATATAAACGCGATTTAAATTATGGAAATTTAAATACCTCCAACTGGCATTGGCACGAATTGATTTAGGTCTAAAAGCTCTAAACAATCTTGTACATAAACGTCCATACCGTCCTTCTAGGGCCTCCGAAAGACTAACTAACATTTGTATCACAGAAGCTTCGCCTTCATGCGTGCTACCTTTGGCTTGATCTGTAAAATGAAACCTATAAAGAGAGACGATATTATTTAGATGTGTTATTTTATATAAAAATATAGTATAAAAAAATAAAATTCACCTAATTGGTTGAGCCGAAGATGATGACGAAGACTGGGGTCCGGGTGGGTGACAGAACACAACTTGAAGTACTAAATATAATGAACTAAATTTGCTGCTTAAAGCTAACATCACAGTATAAGGCCATGACCATTCGTATCTTGAAATAATTATAAAAATTAAAATGCTTGCCTATTATGAATATAATTATTCATATTTAATATTGATTCTTACTTTTTACTAGCATACCATAGACCTAACAATATAAAATATAACAGGGCTAATATCAAGGCAGCCAAGGCTAATGATAAGCCCCATGAGGCTCCGGCTAAGTGTGCGATAGCTCCACAGACAATAGCTATTCTCCATAAACCCCATGTTACTGCCCAATTCCACTGCCAACCTGATAATTCCGACCATTGTTTTGCAAAAGTTTTCATATCCTCTAAAAATATAGATATTTTTATAACGTACAATAAATAAATATAATAAAATAAAGTTGAACAAACCTCTAAGCTTATTCAATAAAAATGATTTCCCGGAACCCCACCGAGCGTATAGTCCCACGGTAATGGGCATCGATAAACTAGGTTCTGAAAGCATATCAGCCAATGCACTACTGTATAATTCATATCCTAACATATTTTCATTATCGTCGTTCGTATTTAAACGTCCTGAAAATTAATTAATTCAGTAATATTACAAAATAGTAAGAGAATAAATTAGTTTAAAATATAATTTATATATCGTACTTGCACCAAACATTTGACTTAAAAGTGGTTTAGAATAACTTTTATCAATATTATAAGGTGTTTCCTGAGCTCTGTTTGGTCTATAAAGTAATTGACTATGTTTTGGATTTCGTAATAAAATATCTACTATCGCCTAAAATAATGAAATATATACATATACAACACAAAATATAGAAAATTTTAATCATAAATTAATATATTTTATTCCTAATTTATTAAAAAAATCTTTAGATAGATTTATGTTTGAGAGAATATTTTAATATAATGATATCTTTGAAAGGAAGATTAGAAGGAAAATTATAGGATCAGCAAAGGAGAACAGAATTTGATATAGAATTATAAGTTGTATCCAATTTATGAGGATCAATCAATAAAAAAAATATAAATTTTAGAAGACCTATAAAACGATGGGAAGATGCAGTGGATGAGGAAACTAATAGATTATTAGGTGCTGAAAGGTAGATAAGAACGACGATAAATAGAAGATAAATTACTACTGATATACATTTTGATCATATAAATATGTTTATTAATAATTAAAATTCTAATTACTTTTGACCGAGCTCTCATAGCAATGTGTAAACAGGTATCCCCACGTTTATCAGCAACATTGACTTTAGCTTTCTTATCTACTAAAAGTTGCACCATTTCAGCATTTCTCGATCTTACAGCTCTTAATAAAGCAGTATCACCATCCTGAACATAATATCATAATTAAGACACTATTTACATTATGGAAGAATTTATTCATGAAGACAACACGAACTTTAGTTGTGAGTTCAAGATCTGGATTCGAATGCAGCAGCAGTTTTAAAATTCCTGTATGCCCCTTTTCAACGGCATTATACACGGCTGTTTTTCTATCTTTACCTAAAACATCTAAATCAGCATACTTCTTCAGCAGAGCTTCAACTACGGAACGATGACCACCTTTTACAGCGTGTATGAGACACGTATCGCCCGCGCGATCCTAAAATTAATATTCGATTGCAATCGTATATTAATATTGTTGTATAGAATTACATTACAGAATAAATTAATGAAAGTTCTCCGAACACCTGTATGTTAATATATGCACCACTGTTTATTAACGAAACAGCTATTTCATAATAACCTTCTTTGCATGCGAGAGTCAATGCGGTGCAACCATCTTTGTCCAGCGCATTTACATTAGGTTTGTGCTCCAACAACATTTGCACAATATCAATGTAATTACCTATAACAAAAGAATTAACGTTCACAAAAAATTATAATCAAGTAGACAAATTGACAGAGCTGAATTATATATACCTTGTGTGGCTTGAAGTAATGCTGTCCATGAATACATTCCTGCTTGATCAGGCAGTGCTCCAGCTGTTAATAATGACTTTACAGATGCGCTGTCTCCTCTTCTGGCTGCCCATACTAAAGCTGTGGTACCATATTTATCACCGGCGTTTGGTCGAGCGCCGGCAGCTAATAAACGATCTACAATCGTTGAATGACCACGGCCAGCAGCCCATATTAAAGAACTGAAAAAAAAGTTTACTAGAAAAATAATGATTTTATAATAATGTCCTTATCAGTAGGCAACCTTCATGAAGTTATTTTATTTAATATATAAAATGATTATTTTCTCGAGTGTTATGAAACGTTCTGAAATATAGATAGTATAGATATTCATATAAATAAACGTATGAATACCTTATATGATAGTTTCCATGGGCGTTTACATCAGCACCACGATTTAATAATAAATCTACTACATCTACGTGACCTTTATACGACGCCCACATAAGAGAAGTCCAGCCTCCCTAAATTATAAAATTGTTTAATATGCCGTTTCATATCTAGCACATATAATTATTTTCTAAAATATAAAAAAAAATACCATATCTCTGTGGTCGACTTCTGATCCATGTTCTAAAAGTGTCGAGCAAATGTTCGTTTTTCCCCCTTTAGCCGCCAAAAGTAGCGGACTCCAGTTGTCATTATCTTCGGCATTGCAATCTGCTCCATGATTCAAAAGCTCCACTACCATCTGATAGTGTCCATTTTGACACGCGACCATAAGTGCCGTTGTTCCATTCTGAAAATAATATTGAATATCATTCATTCCGAAGGCGGATCATGTTAATTTTAGATGAAATTGTTCACCTCGTCTCTGTCGTCAATCTGAACGTGTTTGTTGGATAGAAACGACTGTAAGGCACTGAGATTGTTCTCATTTATAATATTGGACAGGGAGCGGAAGCATAAAGATACCATCGATTCTGAGCGGTGTAGACTCTGAAAATAAATTAAGAAAAAAAAGAAACAGATGAGATTTTTTTCAATGATAATAAAAATATATATTTTTAATAATCTTGAAAAAAAATGAAAACTACAAAAATTATAGAGCAATCTAAATAATACATCGTATAAGATATAATAAAGCTACGAGGCATGAAATGCTATAAAATTATACTATCATCAGCAGTGTAGTGATAACGGAGTATATTGAAACGATATTTCAATAGTTTTTAGATATAGGATCGCAAAATCAAAATTAAAAAAAAACAAATTTTAATACCCCAAAAACTTATTATATAATATACCACTACACCACCAATTAATTGATTTTCATTCATAAATAAATAATGATTATTTAAGCCGAAATAACACATTTTCGCAATAAATTCTAAATTATATTAGTCAAACATAAATTAATATAACCAAAATCTACTAATATATAATAAATAATAAAATAAGCATTTTTTAAAAGAAAATACTGTAAATTCATTGTGAAATTATAATAAATATATATTATTTACAATATGCAAATATGTATGATTTGATATATAATATAATAAATTATACAAGAAATATATAATACATTTTTTTGGAAATATTTTTTAATACTGACGAAATAAAATATTATAATTAATTTTCATATTAACAATGAAGTAATTTCATTGATTAAAAGTATAAATATAAAACATGTTTATATTCAATAAATATACCGGCATATAAAATATATATTAAGTTGTCAATATAAATAATTATATAATATTATATATATTTAAAAAAAACCATTTTGTTAGATAAATTAAATGAACGAGTATGCAGTGAAGCGAAAGCGTGATTAATTGTTCTGAAATTCGCTTTCATGCATTCTTAAAACATGTTAATATGATACACATGGCAGCAAGAAATAGAAACAGAATGAAGTATATTTTATTTGGAGCACGTGGATGCGTTCAAAGTTTTAAGTAACGCTCAAAAAAAAATGGCGGGAAATTCTATGATTAGTGATAATATAAGGGTGTGCTATATAAATAATACATGTCTGGCGTTGGTTATATGCACTGGGCACTACTAGATTTAGTATGGATATCGAGTTTTAGTGACTAATTGAACCAACGACAGTTGTGCACCGGTCGATGACTGACCGTATTCGAATGGCGACGAAGGGCGAAAGCTCCGAATCCGTGGAAAGCATGGCTCAGTTTCCTGGATGTGGACTCCGTCGGTGCCGTGATTGTGAACGTTGGAATGTTGAAATTTGGCGCAGCAGATTGGGTTCCGCGAGCTAAATCGCCGGTATCCGGGATGTTCAAATGCAGGAATGACGCTCCACGTCTTTTTAGAGCAGTGAATTTGCTGGTTTCAGGTGGAAATACGCATATGCTGTTCCTTTTGAGGACTTTCGGATCGTTGTCTCTCGGCACCACTGTTAACGTGGCGCATGCCGAGTCTAGCGTATCGGGAAGTGATGAATGGGTCGAGTCTGGTTCCTTTGACGTACCGGCTCTGATGTCTGAACATATCGATTCGATGCTTCCCGCGCTTCTAGCTGACGCCTCCTCGGATAGAATTGACAGTCTATTGAGCTGATCACCGGAGCCATTTGTGCTGAAGTTCAAAAGGTTTCTAGCGTTGAGTATTTCAACGGTATTATCGATCGGAGGTCTGGAGACATTTTTGGGTGCGTGGATGCTTCCTATGAGCGCTGTGCAAACATGAGAGCGATTCTTTTTGCTCGACATCAGGTCTGGTTCGCGTTAACCATGGACATAGCTGGTCAGGATAAAACGAGTTCTTTAAATGCTCGGATATTCGTACCGGACGAACGTACAGGATCAGGTTTAACCACTGAACAATACTCCTGGCAGGTTACACAACATTTTATAAGGGCCGCTAAGGAAAATGAAAAAGTTCTATATATAGAATACTGCACTGTTGTTGCTCGGACGAGCCCTTCATGTTACGCAAGTCCATTTTAATTTTATATCAAGATTATTTTATGTACTGTGCGAATTTTTTTTTTCTTTTATTATTATTATCAAGGAACACGAGAAGGAAAACGATCACAGAATCGCGAACGAGTCAACGAACTTGAGACAAGGCTACACAAAAATTATAACTGTCATCATAAATATTACTCCAAAGTTAAAAAAAAATAAAATAAAAACAAAGTCAAAAAAAATAATGAGGACATTAAAATTATCGGGGAAATCGCATTTAAAACGTGAGAACGAAGATGCTTTATTAAGCAATTTTCGTGAAAATTTTATATCTATTTAAAAAATATTACATATAAATATACATATGCTTTTTAAAAAACATAAAACGTCATCTTTTCAATAATATAATACAGATTTTCCTATAAGAAAATTAACGAGATTGCGTCAAATATAATATAATAAAAATAAACTTCAATAATTTCAATTGACAGCAAACAACTTTAATGTCTCATTTAATAATTTCTTAGTAATATATTATTCGATAAACATAATAAGATAATAATCACATAAAATAAAATAATATTATAAATTTATATATAAATATTTTTTTCCTTGAAGAATATTTCTGAATTGTATAAAGCAATTCGTAGATTATATGAAAAATTCCGTACTTCGTAATGACGTCTTGTCATAAAAATTATATTATAATAAATATCAAAAAAGAAAAAACGTCTACGAAATTATTGTGATAATTGCAGAGTAGGGGGGCTTCACTGCTTTGTTTGTGAAAAGAAACGTAATATACAGTTTCCTTTTTTTTTGGCATTTGAATAAATCGGGAAAAAAAGATAATAATTTTATATAATTTCTAAAATCATGTGACAAAATTAGAACCGAT
Source organism: Leptonema lineaticorne (assembly GCA_024500535.1). NCBI lineage: Eukaryota > Metazoa > Arthropoda > Insecta > Trichoptera > Hydropsychidae > Leptonema > Leptonema lineaticorne. The sequence goes on from JANIJI010000021.1 coordinate 3,523,238, forward strand.
ATATTAAAATGTTGTATTTTGATTATAATAAATTCTGAAGTAATTATTATAATACAATGAAAAAAATGTTAATTTATTATGATTTCATGTTAGAATTTAACGTAACAGATGTGCCAAATTCGTAGATTGCAAACTATATATCAATATCAAATATTTCATTACGAATTATCAACACTTGTATTACTTTTTATATTTCTAAATAATTATTTAAAAATATTGAAATTATTTTTTAATTATGTGATATTAATATAAAAAATAGACGTTATTATTATGCGAAAAAAACGGTATTGAAAGTAGAAATATATGACATAAATTAACACAATATATATATACCATATATATTTATATATATATATATATATATATATATATATATATATATATATATATAAACACTTTGAAAAATAAACTAGTGATGAATGGACGGATCGTAACGTAGGAGTTTCCGTGAAAATTAACGGCCGTGTCATCGTTTTCATTCTGGGGATTTTTCGAAAATTTTCACGAGAGACATACTTCCTGTATGAAAATGGCGACGACATTGGCATTGGTGAAATGTTTTTTCTCGTAACGCTTTTCATTATCGTGTTTATATTGTTGTTTTATTTTCGTAAGTGTCTCATGTAATTTTAGATATATTTCTAAATCAACACACGTAAACAATTGTTCGCCAAGATATTTCAGATGCTAGTTTTTATATATAAATATATATTATTTTTCTACCATCAACGCATATTTTATTTGCATTATAAAAAAAAACGATATATATACTTTTTTTGATTGTATATATTTTTATATCGATATTCTGAGATGGCCATGTGGTTAATGTGTCTGATTTGAGAGTATTAGATTCCGAGTTTTAATCCTATGTCATTTGGCATTTATCTATTTATTACATTAAACGATATGTCAAATTTTTCAATATTAATAATGATATTATAATATAAATTAATCGGCTTAATTTAATAAATTAAGATATTTCTTGATTTTTTTATTTATAAAGAACATGTTATCTTCAGAATATGTTATATAGTTGTAAATTAGGTAATTATTATTTTTTAATTTTTGAAGCATTAAGAGAACCAGTAGTCTAATCAGTATAAAATCTATATAATTTTAAATTAAATCTATAATACACACATATACACACACACACACACACACACATATATATATATATATATATATATATACCATATATATGTGTATATATATATATATATATATATATATATATATATATATATATATACCATATATGTGTGTATATATATATATATATATATATATATATATATAATTCTATATATTATAATTTTCCACTATGACTAATAACAAGACTATTTTGAAACACAAATTTAAAAAAGTTAAAAATCAAAATATTGCAATAAATAATAAAAGAAAAAATTATAATTATATAAAATCTGATATCAAAAACTTTCACTCGCTGAATCGTTAACGACATTATCCTTTCAATAAATACGCATAATTTGCATATTAAACAGCGTATAATAATAATTTTTATTGTCCGTCGAATAAATATTACGTGTTATTTTTATGATAATCCAGTGATAAATAAATAAACATAAATCCCACGAAAACTGGCCATGATCTCTTTCAAAATATCGCATGTAAATCTGCCATAAATTTTGTATTAGAGAAAAAAAATCGTTCATAATAAATAATATGGAAGAATACGCTATACAGAATGATTCAAAAAAATCGCACCGATTTTTAAAATAAAAAAATAATATATATATAGACATCAAATATTCACATCTTTTTAATGATTTGTAACTTAATGACTAATAAAAAATAAGAAACAAATGTTTAATATTATATTAAAAGTATTTTGTATTTTTAGATCAAACCGTATAAACAAGTAATAAATCACAACGAGGAACCAAAAACGGTTTTTCGATATTTTATTATTTTTTTATCGATGCGTAATTATTGAGGAAAATATCGAGTTTTTTTTACGGCGCGAGAAAAATGAGCGGAAAAATGAAAATCAATCCGAAATTTAGATAGATATATAAACATATAATAATAATAAATGATTATTTTGATATTGAACATTATATCTAAAGGAAAAACCAGTAACAAACAAAGCTCGATGACGAATCTTAAGGATATTTTAGAAACGTTTCAAATAAATTATGACGAGATCGAGCTGAGAGTGGGTTTTAGATATATAAAAACGATGTTTTTTTTGTGTTCAACAACGTGCACCCCATTTAAGAACTACAAAAAAGAAACTGACTAATATTGAGAAAAAAAACAATTAATAATAATTACTTATAAAATATATCAATGTAGAAAATGTGAATAATACTTATTTCCGAATTAGTAAATTATATTATAATATATACTAAATTACTCACATTATTATCGACACTATATTAATTATATAATCTAATATAATAATCGATATTATCCAAAGGGTTATAAATTTATAATATAGGAATAGAAAATATCATAGAAAAAAAAAGAAACTTTCGTAGCAGATATCTCATAATTATTTATATAACGAGGTCGTAACTGAAAACAAGTTAGTCAGCCCTGGAATGTGACACTACATTTATATACTGTTAATTAAATATCGTATATGTGTTCATACTGGATAATAATAAAAAATATTTAATTTTAATTATAACATAATTTGATCATATATTTGTCTTTAATTTACAATATCATTTTTATCAGTATGTTTATTATAAAAATGTTTGACAATTTCTGGCTTATTAAATGATTTTTATTATATGATAATAATTTATTATGTGTATATAAGATTTTCATCATTTTTATTTATATAAATATGAAAGTTACATTTTGTGTATATATAAAAATTTATTTTAAATTTTTATATTAATAAACAAATTAAATTTCAAAGTCATTTTTATTTTAGATTTTTTGTACTTTAATACTATTTTTTATATTGATTGATTTAAAAAAATATAAAAACAGATTTATTTTTGAAACGTAGATTATCGGGATTTTAGACATTTATATGTTAGAAAAATAACGTAAAAAATGATAAACAAAATTCCAACAACGTTAAAGTGATAGTAAAAGTTCAATAAATTCTCGAAAAAAAAGCAAATCCAGAATTTTTAGCAAAAAAAATCGTTCGTTATAATTTAATCGTTTTATAGAATACTGATCGACATTAATCGATTACATTATATATTTTTTTAAACAATTGTACAACTTTTGTTTAAAGATAATTACATACGAAATTATTCAGATAAAATTAATATTATTTAACGATGAAAAACGAAATCGATATATAAAATAATAATAAAATCGATTTGTAATATATATATAATATTTTTAATAAAAATTTCAAATATAAATTATTCGAAAAGATTTATATAGTTTAGTCTAAGATTAATTGTATAAACATAATACGCAGAATCCCGGGATTTTTACATTGAAATATTCGCGCACGTTATCACGCACACACGCACACACGCACGCACGCACGCACACGCACACAACCTTTGTCAAGCCGCCTCGTTCGGCGTTCAAGAAATGCAAGAATCTCGAGATGTAAAAGCGAGGCATCTTCGCAGTCAAATCGAACCGACTGGTTCAAAACGACGATACGTCGTTAATTTTATATGCGCGCAGATAAATAATGGATATATATATATATATATATATATATATACATAAAAAATAACAGTAAACAAATAAACAAAAAGCTCGCGTTTAAATTATGAACGGTTTACGCAAATTTACTAATCTTCTGGCGGGAAAAACCTGCAAATTCGTAAGACGAATCGTGCTATTTAAATAGGGAAGATTCTGAAAGATTTCGCTTATAAAAAATATAAATATCGATGATGTTATAAAATATTATAACAGTAATGATTAGTCAAGTAATATGTATTGTAGAATTAAATTGCATTCGACATGCTAATAAAAAAATATTCGTAATGTGTGAAAAATTTATAGAATATATTATATGGATAATAAAATCGTACGATCGACAAATAAAAAGATATAACATGTTCCTATGGATGTTTTTGGATTGTTAATTTGTTTTGGTAGATTCTTGGTAATTTAAATTATGTTCAATTATCATAGAATTGTATTTGAAAAAAGTTGAAAATTTGGTGAAATTTTAAAGCAGTAAAAAATCAGAAAAATACATTACAAGTATATTTTTTTTTCGAACATATTCACAGAAATGAATCTTCATTCAGTTCAACAATCGATCAAAAATAATTTATATTACGTAGTTTATAATTACAAATGTGAACAAGCATTAAATAATTGTTATTAATATTGATGAGTAAAATAATAAAATTAGAATATTAATATTTTTATACAAAAGTAAACATTGACATAATTTCTATCTGTGAATAAGTAGTAAAAATGCACAATAAATATTAATTAATCTTTATTATATTATAAATAAGTGATTTATGCCACTATTTGTTTTAATCTTAATTTAGAATAATTATGATATGAAATTGTCCTAGTTAATTTTTGACGTAACGTCAGTAATATAGCTAATTATTACTATATGCGTAATACCGATTTATTTCTACGTAAAAGGCATTTTTTATGAGCAAATTCGTACGCCGACTCGCTTATATTTTGTTTATTATATTATATATTGAGAATTTTTTTTAAATGATGTTAAATTACATATAATACAGATCAATTTTAATAATTAAATTGATATTTTAAGAAACACGATACAAGAATATCTTTTTTATATAATTTTTAACAATAAAAAACGACAAAATAAAGCGAATTTCGATAGTTGTTAAGAAGATAAATAAATATAAAACGAAATAATATTTATTTCTGCAAATATATTTTTATTATGCGATTCACATTTTATTTTTCAATATTTAAAAATATTACAAAGCGATGATCGCCGGTGAAAAAAAAATATATGAATGAATAAATAAATAAATATATTAAATTTTATAAAAGCGAAAAAATATCGCGATTCAAAATCGAACCGTCGCTTTTGTAAAGTCGTTAGTTCATCGCACGAGCGGCAAAGGGTCAAAAAACCCTTCGAGTCACAGAGTATAAAATAAAAATAAATATTATATATATATATATATATATATATATATATATATATATATATATATATAAATTTCACAAAGATGACAATCGTATCATCTATGTTAAAAACGACAAACGACCGTATGACTAAATTACGTACGATAAACTGAAAAATCTTTTAAAATAATCATTATAATTTTAATGACGCCAATTAGATGATAGATGGAAAGAGAGACGGCGAGGAAAAAAATATAGTATCGTGAAATGTATTTTCAAAAATAAACGAGACCGACAACGAAAGGAAATTATCTAGCGACAACGGAAAGAGCACACCTGTGTTTGTATGTATAATAAATATGAATTTCTATCGTTTTTGCCCCCCTCTATTTTATTTTGATATTTTCGTATTATTTTACACGATTAATCGGTTTATATTATCGGAGGCGAAACGAGTTCATCTCAAAAGATAAAAAAAATATATATATTTAATATATACCGAATAAATTATAACAATCAATTTTTCAACAGTGATTCACACTTTCGCAAGTTATTTACACTTTTTCAATATCAATATTCATTATGTTAATAATGTACAATCGACGCTAGAAATACGCGTACAATTATTATACCATATATTATTTTTTTATATATATATAATTTTAGAATTAAAACTGTCAAAAAATTTTAAATATAAATAAATAATACATCGGATTTATATATAACATAAGTTAAAATTATGTAAGTTGAAATACTTAAAGGTTACTTAATGTTGTCATTAAACAGTATATTGTGGAAATATGACAATATAATCTTTCATAAAAGAATTATTTGAAAATTAAGTGTAGACATGGCGATTGTAAAAAAATCCCTTACATACTTGTTATATTAAATATTGCAATATTGATTAAATTATTTTATGTAATACCTTTACATAAAATAATTAAAAACAAAAAAAGGTTAAAACCTTTTTTTGTTTTACTGACCCCTTTGATAGAAAACTAAAGATCGCGGATTCTTTTCACAATAAAATAAATGTCACGTATCCCATTTTCAAAATGTATTCATAAATATATAAAAAGTAATAAAAATAAAGTATTTTATGATGTTAGCAACGATCTATTATAAACTTAATTATGGAATAAATTTAAAATATGTACACGAATTTTTAACATCGACTATATTAAATGGTAAAATAATGGAATAATTCGTACTCAATTTTAAATTAACAATAGTCGTTTAAATTCCGTAAATATCGAATAAAAGAAACAACATAAAATTGAATAATTTAAATTAATAAAATATTAATGAGACACTAAATAAAATAAAGGTGTTTAAATAAAAAAAAGATAGTAAAAAGAATTAACTTAACGAGTTTGGCATCACGATAAAAAAATTATACACATATAATTAGATGACTCATAGTTTGATAATAGAACCTTAATTATTGATAAATTCCTGCATATTTTATTTGACATTCGAGATTATATATATATATATATATATATATATATATATATATATATATATATATATATATATATATATATATAATAAATCAATTGGTTAATTAGTTTGCCAAAAAAAAGTAAACAATGCTCGACAAATTAATAACGAGACCAATAAATAAGTTATACAATATCGAATATAGATGGCATTAGACGAGTTTTCTAGTAATTAGATGTTTTCAGACAAAGATGGCGCAGTTTAGAGATTACCTTTTTTTTTACTTAATAAAAAATCATGTCAAAGCACAATTTTTAAAGATTTTATTTGTATAATACACAAACATGTACTGATTTTTTTATAGATTATCTTTTTAAGTTAAAGTGTTTTTGAAATGAGTCGGTGTTGGTTGTAAGCTTTAAAGCTGTTTATTACACAAAGATCTTTTGAAATTTTGGAGCGTTACACATAAACATAAAAGTAAATGATCATATTACGTTAGCGTTAGACGTTTATAGATAAGCTTATGTATAAATTATACAAAATAACTTCGGTAATTATATAATAATTACTAAATTTTGTTAGTTATTTTTAGAAAAAAAAATATGATACACATAATTTCAATTATGTGCGTAAAAAATCTAAAATACTTTAAAGAATAAATAGATTTTTCGTGTTTATAAAAATTTGATGAAAAATATTAAAAACTGTTTCTATTTCTATCGTCATTGAAAAATATTAAAATTTTCATGAATAAATAAAAAAGAATGTTGCGATAATTTGACGATAGATAGTGTTTACGCGGCATTGAAAGACAGAAATCGTACAACAGATATGTATATTAGAAACGCAGAAAACGCTTAAAATAATATTCATTGGCCTGAATACATTGAATACATTGACCATAATAATAACATATTTGCAATTAAATTTGATTGAAGAAAGACGCAATTATCGTATTGTTTTATCGGGCGCACTTAAAGGGTTGCCTGACAAAAGGGGCGAAGACGACAAAGTCACATTAGATAAATTAATTTTTATTTATAATATTAAAAAAATAATGATTTATAATAAATATATAATAGTTTTTGATTTCGGGCACTAAAAATGATTATGGATCGATCAATAGTAATTGAAATCGTCTGCGAAAAACGACTGCCAGACGTTTGATTTTAAGTTAGAAATGAAATTTTAATCATTTAACACGGTCATAAATATTGAATAAATCGTGGTACTTATGTAAATTTTTATAACGAGGCAATAATTCAATATATATATATATATATATATATATATATATATATATATATATATATATATATATATCGATACGTTCAAAATAATAATGCAATCAAATGTTATAAAATAAGTAATAAAATATTCGCGCAATTTGTTTTGACATGTCTATAAAATTATTGTAAATAAATCAGTGGCGCCTCAATATTTATATATTATATTTTAATCAATAATTATAAATATATCAATGATAATTCAATGTTTTTTTTTAAATCTAACTCATGATATAGTATAAAAATTGAATGAATAATCGCACGTTTCGAAAAATATTATAATTACGATAAAAAAATTAAGCCTTGAAGTCGTTATAATAAATTAATTAATTCAAGGATTTCCACAGAGTTGCCAAAAGGATATCGTGCCAAGGACTAAATTAGTGTTTAAACAGTTAGCGTCTTAGAGTGCGACATTGATATATCGCAACGAGAGACAAAACTCTGCATAATTGCGAAATACTTAATTTATGCTTGTAAATAAAAAAAAATGTTTATAATGCATAATTTATTTTATGATATATAAAATAATAAAAATGTGTCGGAAAATTACCATAATTCAATCGTTATTATGAAGCGTCGCGGCAAGAATGCAATATTACACTGTTCGATTGTCAAATGTCAGATGGATTTTATCGTTGACGAGAATTAATATATATTTTTTAATATATGATTAATGACGATATTATGTTATTAAAATTATAATTAATCGCGTAATGTTTATAATTAAATAATGTGAGATTTAATCATGTTACAATGCAGAGATAGTAAATGGATTGGAAACTTGCGGGTCACGAAGCGATTTTTAAATTATTTAGAAATGTATAAATTATTAAAAAAAACATGTTACAGCGTTATATAACGGAAAAATATTAATTGTATCATTCTTAAGAAACAATATATAACATACTATAAAGAGAAAAAATAATTGTATATAAATAAAAATTGATTACTCGTATAATAAAGTATACAAATCAATTAATTTATCTTTTAATTAATATTAAAAATTTGTGCAAAATCTTTTTAATACGATATTTCACCGAATACGTCCTTAGTGCAATAGATTATACGAAATGCCCGCATTATATAAATTACCTGAGAGTGAAAACCTTTAAACGATGCGTGCTTGAACATTTTCGCCATGATGAAAAATAAGGATAAAATAATGTTTTTTTTTTAAAAAGGGGTTTTTCGCAATAAAATTCGAGTTAGTTCATCGGCGACATCGCAACGTGAACTGAATAAAATTCGCGCTGCAATTGGTTTTATTTATCGCAATAGATAATCCCGAACGTGTGCTTAATCCTATATCAGGGAAAACAGTAAAATCAGCAAACTGCCTTTTAATCCGATAACACGGTAAAAACACACGTACACGCACACACACACACACACACACACACACACATATATATATATATATATATATATATATACATATATTATATAAATATAAATGTGGTGCTTTCCGTTAATTGGACAAGTATTGACTGAGTA